>QLPE01000082.1:25781-58140 GCA_003314125.1 Hygrophorus russula | reverse complement strand
GCTTGGTAATTCAATTCAGCTTCATAGGCCATCACACGAGGCAAGATGACGCACTGAGAATCTTTCTCGCATCATTTAAATAATCACAACCAATATCCCACATCTTGCCTTGTGGTAAATTCTGTGGTTCATCCTCAGAAAAACGCGCGGCAATCGAAAACATGGAGAGCAGGAGTAATTTGGAGACATTTTGTGAAGATTCCGGTTTGGGGGAACCAGGAGTTGAAGAGGGTGACGGTGCACTGTCGTGAGACACGCTATTTAGAACATAACGTTAGTGTATGTGGAGGGATATGTATCACCATTAACTTACTTCTTGCTGCAGTAATTTAGGATATTAGTTTCGAATCCAACAGGATCAATGACCGCAGCCTACCTTTTGTTATATTCCCGGAGAAAATGTGATTTATGGATGACAGGGAAAATGGGGTGGATATGGGTGAAGTACAACTCAAGAAGACGTTTTTGAACATCTGTTGGGGGTAGCCGCACATCCACATCTTTCTCTTCGTACATATGAAGCATATTGCGCCTAGACGGGGGCCATACTCGTGCCATCGGCAACTGCCTTTGAGGCCACAATGATCAGACGTTGCCCAATCTGGCAGCCAGTATGCGACCTACCATATTCCGCCCTCACGACGATCATCAGTGCGGTCACTCTGACTGAGGATATATAGTCCACTGGCTTTCCCATGGAAGCGAACCTAACAACCACTTTAGAAATGTGGCAGCATTCGGTGATTATCCTCGAACCTCGTTATTTTCGTCAAGCGACAGTTGTCCGATAGCTTTTGCAGTGTCTCCATTCACGTCACCGTCATCAGTGTCTGGTGAAAGAATGCAATAATAAGCGGGACATGAATCTGAATATCAAGATGAACTCTGACCAATAGAGTCCATTGTATACATCTCCTTCCATTCAGGTGGCGCTGGGCGTCCATCAGCAGTATCTAGTCGCCTTCTTTGCGTTAGGGGTGCACCGGTCACATCGTGTGTTGGTGGATTGTCATGAGTCGAAGCGGGGCTAGGAATCGAGGAGGAAGATGCCAGACGGTGCGAAAGACTGTCTTGCCATTCCATGGTAGGAACGATCGATAATTTGGCATCTGAAGCAAGCCGGAAATTCAAAAGAGCAAACCGGCTTACGCATAATTTCAGCTGACCTTGGCTAGAAGAGACTATTTCACGAGAAATTCTTGACTGTCTTCGGGAACGAAGAGTTTCACGATGTGCAGGTGATGGCTCATTGCTCTTGATAATCGATGCAAAGAAATCCTCTTTCGTCACTCCCGCAGGTTGGTTGAGCCGACCAGAAGGACCCTGAAATACGTTGGGGTGAGGGTTGTTTGGACTTTTTGGAAAGACTGACAAATGGGCCCATATCAACCCTATGTATTATTTCACGAGCGAGGTCGTCTTCCCGAAGATCAGATATAATTGCCTGTACCTGGGGATTCGGACACGCAAGTATTGCTCCAAGCAGAGATTCTATCTGATGCCACCTCTGCTCAATGGCATGTATGTAGCCTTTGGGCGGGCCACGCTTATAGCTAGGGCCTTCAGTAAGAGTTGAGATATGGGGTTGTTCAGAAATGGTGAAAGAGGTTTAAACACACCGAGAAATGTACAGACTTGTGAATCCCAGAAGACAGGCACCGTAAATAACTAGAAGCGCACGCATACTAGTGTTTGACTCACCTGTGTTGGTCGAAGCACAACTCTTACATCGACCAGCATCTCCAGGAAGACGGTCACATTTGCTCTTGGTCTTTCGACATTGATCACAAGCTACCGACAAACCAGTTAAAGTGGAATATAAAGATATGAGGTAAATGCCAACCTCTGCTGCTCCTTTTCCTTGCTGAAAACGACTCATGATTTAAATCGTCATCGGAGGGCTCTGAATCATGCCACCGGGTATCTGACATTATTGAATTCGGCCAGCGGAAAAGAGATGTGAAAAGTTTAAAGCAGCAAAGAAAGGGCAATCCGATTGACGCCGTGACTCTGTGCCTGATCACACACACTCACGTGACTCACGTCGATCAATAATCTACACAATTTATTTCAGAGGACTGAAAGGGAGTGGTGTAAGTATAAACGAGTCCATATACTTTGCCAATTGTGCAGTCTGTATGTGTACGGTTAGGTCAAAGCATGCGGTTAAAGTCCTTATTTTTTCACCTTGGACACAGTCTCTGCCCACCCGTCGATTTGCCAAGCCTCCTCACGGGTTTCTTTCCTGGCTTCTAGGCTCCTTTAATAGCTGGAATCAGAGAGACGGGTCGTAGATCAAGAAAGAACAAATAACCGTACTTGTATTGCCACAGATGATGGACTTGATGCAGCCGACCGACTTGTGAGAACCATGCCCCCACAGGAGCTACGAACTTGCGTCTAGCTTCGATCCCTTTCCTCCTAAACGAATCCAAAAAGTTGTCAACTAAAAAATAAACAAACAAGAATGCCATAGTACCATGTGTGTTCCCATTCCAATAACGTACCGGGTTTTAGTTGGTATGACCTTAACTCAAAAATACCGCCTTGGACACGAGGGGGCGCCGTTGGAAAGAAAGCAAACTCTTGATTGAGTTGGGATGTGCGCGATGTCAAGTACGGTAGTAGAGCCCGATACGATTCCGCGTGCTAACGTTCAGTATAAGCCAACGTAGAGATACCGCGAAACTTGATATACCTTACTTTTGACTTTTGTAAAAGGTCAATGGTCTTATCGTAACCATGGTAATTCTCGTACTCCAGAATATGGACAAACATATCCTGGTCCCCTATGAGGGTCTCCCAGTTTCCGGTAAGCTTAACGTGTAAATCGGGGTCATCCTTGATTCCCAAGTAGTACCTCTCCCTAACACATAAAACGTGTTATTTCGAAACACGTTAAATATCGGGCGAACATACGCTGCTCTTTTGTATTCATTGGTTTTGTCCGGCTTTACTCGATGAGCTATCGAACGCTCAACGGGAAACAACGGGTATAACATGATTCGAATGCTTACTTTCAAAACCATGGATATACTTTCCCCGACCAACTATCCTTGAATGCTGTAGTATATCAAGATCACCTGCCTTCTTAGCCTCAGGAGATCCGTGCAACAGGGACTGTGTTGGGTGTAAATTCAACACGAGTTCGGCCATGTTTTGACCAGTTACCTGAACAGAAATAAATCTCTGTGTTCTGGCAGCCGCCTTGGTAACGATAACTGGATTTGCAGTACATTTCGCCAGCAAAGGTAACATAAGGTCCTTGAGGAAGTGGTTATTTAGTAAATCCACCTGCCAATGCTGACGGTGACGTAAGCAGCTCGGTGTCCCGCATTTTCGCATTTTAATTCTACTGGCAGATTTACACCGTGAACTAGTCCATTCTTCCCTTCAATGTACGACTAATAACTTTGTCTTTGGTGCTATTCATTTGCAGGTGATCAGCAAAAAATAAATAACAATAAAACCGAACCTCAACTCACATCACATGTACTACCGCCCCCCAGCCAGAATACGCGTCTCGATCTACTCCATTTAACAAGGTCTGCGATATTGTCTCAAACAAATCCTCTGGCTCCAAATCTGGTTCCCAGAGCCCTTCAGCCGCACCATACAACTTTGAACTCGCCGTGCCCGCAACCACAAAGTCCTTTGCGAAATTTAGGCATCCAATGAGATCTGTCGCAGCAATGAAAGGTTTGATGCCGCCTGACGGCGTCTTGGATATACCTGCCATTACAGGCTCGATGAAGTATGGGCCAAAGCGGTGTTCGTACAGAGTGGAAGACACGAGATGGGCAAAAGTCTCTGGTTCGATTTCTCGCTCCTCTTTGATGGTGTACATGTTTACCCGGAAGCGAAATCGTTCTCGACTATAGAATAATAAGTCACTAGTCATACAACCACGACAAGAACGCACAGGGTCGTCACATCCGTCGCCAGGCCAGGTAGACCGAGGTAGATTCGGTCCGTTACAGGGAATATCTAAAAAAACGTGAATATTAAAAAGAGTCTACTATCTGTCTGCACGGTAGATACCTTCTGGAAATTAGATGTAATGCTCAATGACTGGCTCCCGAGTCTCAAATCGGAGGCAATGGCAACACAGTCCTTCCCGACCATGGCTATAACGGAGCCACCGTTGTATTCCATGATTGACTATGGTTATTGTCAGCATACTGAAGTCTGTAGTTTTCAGAAATTTCGTTCTCACCATGTTGAGCAAAGGTATGTATTAGAGTACGCGCAATCTCGCCAACTTGAACGCGTCAGATGAATTGTGTGTCACGTTCGTCACAGAGTCAGCTTTCAGCCGAGACTCCAAAGAATGTCTCTTAGATAATACTTGGCCCGGGAATGCTGCCGTTCAACATCAGTTGTATAGAACATCTGTCCGCGAAACCACCTTAATCTCGCTCAACATGAAAGCTTTCTTTGGCGTTCCAGGTTTTCCAAGATGTCACTCTCAGAGGTTTAGAATGTCTTCGTTAGCACAACAAGCCCAGTCCTTGAATCATGTCCGGGTATCTGAAATCATTGTTTGATCCAACGGACTTACTTATTCGCTTGCTTCAGGCCAAAATCGCTAAAGTTGATGCTGAGCGACCATTTTCTCCTGTGTTGGTTGATTCTTTCAATCGTTCACATGATTATTTGCGCATATCGCTTACAGAAAGGTGCAATCTACGATGTACGAGCTTTCTTTTTCTATTCGTCACACTTAAACAAGAGTTCATAGGTTTCTACTGTATGCCTAGCGAAGGGGTAGAACTTTCGCCTCAGGAGAGTATTCTTACAAACGACGAAATCATCCGTCTGGCTACTTTGTTTGTCAAAAGTGGAGTTACCAAAATCCGGCTGACTGGGGGCGAGCCGACCATCAGAAAGGGGATTCTTGATATTGTTAGTAAGTCGTCTCGTCACCGAATCCAATATCTTGTTTACATAATTCGCCTTAGGTCGCTTGAATGAGCTGCGACCATTTGGTCTCAAGTCCATTGCCATGACTAGCAATGGCCTCGCACTTTACCGACGTCTACCAGAGCTCATTGAGAATGGTTTAACACATCTTAACCTTAGGTACGCCGATTGCCTACTTTCCGTACACTGTTCTGAGGGCTGGCGTGCCGTAGTTTGGACACTTTAGATCCATTCAAATTTGAGATAATGACTCGCAGGAAAGGACATGACGCAGTACTCCGGTCACTGGACGTGGCCCTGGCTTCGCCTGGTTTGCAATCGGTGAAATTGAACGTGGTAGTCGTGAGGGGCCTTAATGATGGCGAAGTTCTCGACTTCGTTGAGATGACTAAGGATAAGTCAATCTCAGTCCGCTTCATCGAGTTCATGCCTTTTGTTAGTACTCATCTCAGTTGCGTTTGTGTACGTTAACTCATTCGATGTACCAGACGGGTCAGCCATAAATCCCCTTGGATTATCTCACTCTGGCACTACTTACATCATAACTAGGTAATAAATGGGATAAAGCCAAGATGATCCCGTCTTCCGAGCTTTTGGCTCGTATCAAGTTTCAACATGCAGGAATAGTCAGAGTGGCCGATCAACTGAACGACACGGCGCGTTCGTGGACAATACCGGGATATCTAGGTCAATTTGGATTCATCAGCAGCATGTCAGACCATTTCTGTGCAACGTGCAACAGACTTCGTATTACAGCGGACGGTCAGATCAAGGTAGCCTTCGAGCTATCTGAAGTGATATAATTTGATCTCGTTCATTCTAAGGTCTGCCTGTTCGACGCAAAAGAAGTCTCCCTGCGTGACCAAATGCGACGCGGGGCTCCCGACGGGGAACTTCTGAAAACGATAGGTGTAGCAGTTCGTGGGAAACAGGAGAAACACGTCGGTATGGATGACATCGATGTGGTCACAAACCGGCCAATGATCCTTATCGGTGGTTGAGTCTGTTTCTTTTGTATCGTAGATATTTATTGTCAGTAACAATAGATCCTAATCCAAACCTAGGTCGTTCCCCCAGATCCACAAGGCGACCTTTGACTAGTTTCCTCTGTGGTGATCTCAGGGATCATTTTGACCTTCCCTCAGGTGTACCCGGGCCTATCGGACGCCGTTTCTACTCATCACCCGCTGTCGGTATACCTGCAGGTCTGACACATATCGATGCTGGGGGTCGTGCTTCGATGGTCGATATTGGTGAAAAGGGGTCTACGACGCGGTCGGCAACAGCCAGTGGACGTATCTATATTCCGGAAGTTGCATATGAACTGGTCACCTCAACATATGTCACACAGGACGCGAGTGATGGAGTTAACAACGAGAATGATTCTTTGGACAAAGCAAAGGCAAAGTCCCGAAGAAAGGGGGACACTCTCACCGTTGCTCAGTTGGCAGCAATTATGGGGTCCAAACGAACATCTGACCTCATACCTTTGTGCCACCCTTTGGCACTGTCCCATGTGTCCGTGACTCTTATTCCAGAATTGCCCCACGAGAGGCACACACAGCACAGTATACTGTGCCGTGCTACCGTGTCCTGCGAAGGGAAAACAGGTGTCGAAATGGAAGCTTTGACTGCAGTGTCAGTTGGATTATTAACCGTGTGGGATATGCTCAAGGCAGTAGCAGGTAAAGATATGACAATTGCAGAGATAATGGTTACACATAAAGCAGGTGGTAAGAGTGGTGACTTTACAAGGATACCTGGCTTTGTACAGCTTGGACGACAATAAAATTCGCTTTAAAATCCAGGGGTGTCTTACGAGACTCGAGTTTTTAAGATCCCTGGCTTACTTCCCCCTGAACAAACGAAGCTAAATGATCGCTTATCTCTCTCTCTACCAGCCGTCCGTCCTCTTTGGACTGGTGAAAACGATTGGAGTTTGAGGTATTTATGAAAAGGGCCAGCTCACGTTGTTAATCCTAATGATCGTTGGAATCGACTGGATTTTCCATGGTTCACCACGGAACTTATTGGAGGGTGATTTCCACCTGTCGTTCAAAGTGTAATATATGGGTATCATCCTCACGGTTGAGAGACGATCGTACTCTGCTTTTTCACCAACATAGATCATCAACGCCGAAGGACCATCAGCGGCTCCAAATGTTTCTTGGATAGTGCCATCAACGGCTTCGCAATCCTGTCAATCCCTTTCGCGTCAGTCTATCATTTAAGTCAGTGTTGAGAACAATTAAGCACGGGACACCAGAGTTTTCCATATACAAGAGAGGAGAAGAATATCAAAAAGTTCTCCTGACCATCCACAAGCGAAGAAGGTTCATCTGTGTGTTCTGCTACACGTAGAGGCATTGAGTGACTCTTGAGACAACTTTTCCAAATGTTTAAAAAAATGAAATCAAATATGGGTCTGCCTGTGAGTAACCGAACTAACAAAAATATTCGACTAATAACCCTCGTATGAACCACCACCGGAGGATCCGTAACTTCCATGGGTCTGATAGCTATAGGATGGAGAGGTAGACGTTGATGTGTACGTGTTATATTCATTGTTATTACCGGAATGTAATTGCCAGCTGGATTTACACTAAGGAATTGGATAAATACAGTGAGATCGAGGCAATAACAAGAACACACCTTGCCAAGGCAGTCTGAGAGGCCAGTCTCCTGGACAGCCGTGATTTCAGTAGTAGTAGCCGTGGCGGTTGCAGTTGTCAGATATGTAAATGTCGAGAACTGCGTCTTATTTTCTACCATTGTTTCTACCACTGTATTTTCCACGGTCTGGGTCTGTCGGAATATTAAATTTAATCAGATGAGATTCCAAGCAACACGCACGTTATTGTGTACTTCTGTTTTCACATATGTAGAGACAAAAGTGGTGGGTTGTAGGACTGTTGAAACATCAGTCATGGTGACTCGATCCGTGACGAAGGCAGTTTGTGTCGCAGTAGCAGTGGACACCAGTGTCGAAAAATCGGTCATTGTAGCTGTCATCGTTTGCTCAATAGTCTTAGTCTGGAAGATTACGAAAAATAATTGGCAACCATATAGGACATGAAATACGAAAGAAGAGACAGAAACCCGGGTGCAACTTACGTTATCAACCACCTCAGTACTAACCCACACTTTGGTATATGTAGTCGGCTGTACGATTGTCGAAACCAGGGTGTTTGTTACGAAATCTGTCTCAGTTTGCTTAAGGGTTTCAGTCGCAGTTACGCTCTGGGTAGTTGTGGATACATCGACCTGGGTGGCGGTTTGCGTGGCGGTCAACGTATGGTCGACAACTGCGGTGAAATAGAAGGGTGACGATAGGTGTGCATAAGTGGTCAGTAGAGACAGTGATACGGCAAGGCTTACTCATAGTATTGTCGATTATCTCGGTTGACACCCACACGACGGTTGTCGGCATTTCCTTTGTCGCGGTCATGACATCCGTGAAGGTGACCGAATCTACCTGAGTTTGTGTAACATACATTACAGAAGTGACTGTGCATGTCTAGAGAGATGATGAGAAATGGATGAAAATGGAGAAAGGTAAACGGAATTACCTCAACCATGGTGGAAGTAACGGTGTCGTACTGAGTCTGGGTCGCTGTGACAGTAGCAGTGTAACCCGAGTCGCAAGAACTTCCATAGCCGCTGTATCCGCCATAGCCAGCTCTGTAAATGGAAATAAAGTGAAGAATCAGCAAAGAATACGTCGGACCCACTGGTTATTGATTATAACAGTTTCGTAGCATCCGGTGGTGGTCCACTATATATTAAATAGTGTCAGGAGGAAATGACAATATAAGACATCAAAACTCGATTCACCCAAGATTCAGCCTGACAGGAGCCATCTGAGGCTTTCGAATAGCCGTAACCGCAGTTCATGTTCTTATATCCGCCAGACACGAATGAAGAGTAGGGCATTGAAGAATAGGTGGGAGGTGGTGTGTACTGGGAAGCAGGTGCCGCACTTGTGGGGATAGCCGAACCACTGCCATAGAAGCCATAATACGAACTGCTCACAGTGGAAGTTGGGACAGCAGGTGAGCTTTCGGGTAGTAAACTTGAAAGAAACAAGGTAGCTGGAACCATAGAACCACCATTGACGATCTGTGCAGAGGCTACGCTTGCGAGGGAAAGCCCAAAAATATATGACTTCATAATAAAATGAGAGTGACGCGAAAGCGATGCGAATGTCGAAATAATACGAATAGAGAACTTGAATGAGCGTTCTACGCTGGAATTGAACTGTCTAGCAGTAGAATGCAAAATATGCGGCTACTCCTGAGATCGACGCAAAAGCGCTCTAAATACATCGTCATCGTCAGCGGAATAACCCGAATTAAAGGTAAAAGTTACCCACCGCAGAAAAAAAAAAGAAAAGAAAGGGAAGGAAGAGCGAATAGTGGGGAAGTAAGGGAAATATGTTTTCCATTATTTAAACCTACTCACCCTCACTACGTCGTCACATCAAGTCACATCATGATCAATGATCAATTTTTTGTATCCAAGTTTCTATCAATTTTGCGTATGCAATGGTGTGTATTTACATGTTATACACAAGTCTATTTTGTAGGACGGGAAGAACTAAACAACAGCGGCACGCCACTCGTTGCCGCACGGCGTCCAAAATCTCCATGAACGTCCAGTAAAATTTTGAGAGCATTACGAGCTCGAATCTTGGCCATGTCATCTGGACGTGACCTGCTAAGGGCGGTCTCCACGCCTCTAGATTTTTCTTGCCAAGGATACTATAGAATCGTACGTAAACACGATCGCCAATGCAACAACCTTGAACACTTACAGGAAAGAACTAAAGCATTAGGACAAATTCAAGTTAGCTTTATATTGACCAAGACAGCACGCAGCTACCTTGTGCAAATACTCATATGCGAGTAGTGTGAAGCCGAATTGTGGGCTGCTTCGAATTACCCGGGCGGGACCACCTTTGAAGAGAGCAGCAAAGCCTTCTTCGCGATCTGTAGAGCTACGTCACCCTAAGTGACCGTGCACAGAAACAATACCACAAACATATTTTAATAAAGGCGTCCGTAAGGCCCTTATAAGGAGTCTGCCCTTTCCGGGCTTCCACCTGCAGTCGCGTTTTGACAACATCTGCCGAACATCGTCAATGGTGTCAATCACATCCAATGAGGTCTCGTACCAGCGGGCGTGGTGAAATAAGCTGCGGGCATGCCACTGTTATGCACCAACATCTGTCAATCAACGCAAGCGTCTTCAATCGAAAGCTTACGCCATTGCCGCAGAGCCTAAAGTTTCCAGGAAGGAAAGTTGCTTCCCATGATACCCCTCATGAAAAAGATCCTTTTTCAAATGCCAGTAGGAAGGGAAGTATATCGCGGAGAACGGTATGTCGCGGAGCAGGCATGCGCTCGCCCCCTTATAGAGTCCTAGGACGCCCAATTGCCGAACGATGTGTATTGCCCCTTTAGGTATGGCACCTTCAACTTTCGCCGCCTCACCTTGGATCTGGAGACGGATTTTCCTGTATATTCAAGCATCAGTATAATTTCTTGTCTATGCATGTCAGAGATGCCTACACAATTTCCAAAGGGTTTGTAAAGACCTAACGTCCAGCGGTTAGATCATGACAAGTGATAGGTCTTTCGGACTGAACGAACCACTTGACATCCGCCGGCAGCACCGCCGGCCACAAACTCCCAGCCAAGCTTGATTCGGCCCGTTTCTGGATCCATCGCATGAGATCGAACGAGATCGTTGACGGTCAATTTGATAGCTTTTTCAGGAGCCACGCCCTGTCAAGTTATTTGGTCAGCTAAGTCAGGCTTCTTTGAAAGTTGCAGGCGTACGATGAGTTGTGGTCCCAAACCACGATAAAACCCAAGAAACCCCTCATTTCGGAATATTTTTTTAGCACAGTCAAGACTATTCTTGTACAGTAGTTGACCGACTACTGTACTGCGTTGGTTTTGCATCCTACATATCCAGGTGTGAATAACTTTCGGATGATAGTTGTATGAGACACATGCGTACCGTGTCTACCGTACCAACAGTAATTTAAACAGATAATGAAGCTGGAACAAATACACGAGAGAGAGATCAAGACCTACTTTGACTGTGGCGCAAATCAATACGTATATTCCGCTAAGGTGGACAGTCACTTACCCATATCGATAGGGTACACGATAGTCGCCCCCAAAGCTCCTGCGATACCTGCAATCCTCATTAAGCTTGTATCGCTAGGGCAAGAGTCTGAAGCTATAATCACTGACCGCCTTGGACAAAACCATAGGCCGATTGCAAAAAAGCCTGGAGAAATGACCCTGACACAGTCGTCTTGACCTCGGCCTCCTCATGAGGCGCTCGCCATCTCGGGTCCAGCAACTGCGCAAAATCAATTAGTGACAGCCTCTCCGCCCCGCTGCCTCGACCAGCAAAATGGAATATGATAGAAGCCTCCATGGGCGTGAAGAGCGAATACCGAGAATTAAGGGCGGAATGATTGAGGAAATCCGACTGGTCTATACGTCCGTCCTTGGCTTTATCTGTAGCTTCTTGAATTATACTATGAGGGAGTTATCGCGTAAATGTCAAGATTAGTCCTGAGATTGCTGACCGCTCGACCATATCCATCTCTGCAATACGGAAGTGTAAGTTGTCAAACTGACGCAATAAGATTACACACACCTCGAACAACATTATGAAATGCAGCAACTTCTGGATAAGATATACGTCCTCCGGGACTTAGCGTGCAGAGGGTTGGCAGTCTGTCAATAACCGCATCAGAGAGCTTGTGGCCAGCAATTTCCTGAACCGTGACATTTCAAAAATCGAACCCGAAAAGATTGCTAGCGGAAAACCGCACCAGGATAATTCGTTTAAACTGTTCCGGTCTAATAAATCCATCTTGATCGTCGTCTAGGAATTTGAAGGCTTGACGGAGCCGTTCTCCTTGCAGACCTTTCATTAGCTGAGTAAATTCGTTATCTATTATTTTAACGCTATTAGCATTTCCAATACAACTAAAGAATTATTACGCACATCCCAGGACATTCGTCCCGTTCTTTTTCCCAAGGTATAATTTAACCCAATCACTACCAAAAACACGTCGCTCCCAAAATTTGGAAATTGAGCAAGTTGCTCACCAATCAAAGTCAAACGGAATGGCGTCAGGCCCAACATTTGCCATAAACACGTTCTTGAACTCGTCATAAGTGATAGTGCCCGAGTGATCTCTAGACACAAAACATTCGATCAAGTGAACCAGGCGAAAGACATAAAGCTCACACGTCAAAATACTGGAACGCCATCCAATAATCTGCATCAGGCCTCTTCAAGAGGGTCTCGAACACAGTAAAATCGTCCCATGTCACATATCCTCGTTTCGACGTGTCTGCTACTCGGAACAAGATGGCGAACTGTGCTCGTCCGATTTTCGAGAGATCGCCTGTGGGCGCGATGGCATTTACGAAGCTATCGGGGTCCAAGACCCTTCGCATCATGAACATATCAACATCTGTACAATAAATAAACAGTTGTTATAGCTCACTTCTGGCCATTAACAACTTTCGCGTTAGCGTCGAACGTCCTTCTCCAACGTTTTAACTCGTTTTCGGGAACTGCAACTGCATTCCGCATGCTGTTGATAGCAGACACTGTTAAAGAAGGTCCGCTGTCGGAATCAACGTGTTTTCGGGACATTGTATAAATCTAGCTCTAGTTTTGAGTAAAGAATGCCAGGGGGGGGTATCTTGAAAACCGAAAGGGTCCCTTTCAGTTTAAAGCCAAGTTTGGGATAACCGGTTGTACCCGAACACCCCATCACTGCAGTGAGCCACCGCGAAAAACCCTCCAATTCGCCTCCAGTCGTCTTACCACCCCCCACCGATTGACATCCTCGACCACCTCATCCCAATCGTCTTCAACCTCCCACCCTTTAACTTCAGCCACGATCCTGAGCATATCCCACGTCCTCTGTGTACAGTAATTGACATCATGAAAGTCTGATTCAACAAGAATGCGATCTACGGCGCAGGCTTCGATCAGAGCTCTGTGATTCGCTGAGTTTGGACGGATGTTGATGACGGTTGAGAGGGATAGAAAAACGTTGGAATGTTTTTTCTTGGAAAAAAATGTCAGCAGAAAGTTGAGCAACACAACAGTACGCACTACCTCGATATCGCGCCACATCTGGGGACTCAACCCACAACTATGCATATCGATACTAATCCCGTCCCATTTCTCGCCATACGACTCAGCCATTCTCGCAAAAAGCTTTACAGTCCCCAACTGACTCTTCACACTATGCATACTAACATTTCTGCCTAGGTCTATGGCAACACCAAGTTGGGCTTCTAATATGGCCAGCTGGTGCTCGAATGGAATGGTGAATGGCGTCAGTTCACGTGGGGAGGCAGCATAATCTAATGCAACGCGGAATGAACGATCCAAACCCACTTCTCCGAGCATAGCGCATGGACAAGAAGAAAGATTATGGCGGAGCTCGGCGAGAATGGCGGAAAGGGGTGTCGGGTCCGGGAGGTGAGGGAGTAGAGATTGGAATGCCAAAATATGAGATGGAGACGGGGAGGTAGATTGAAGGAAGAGGGATTTGTAGTGAGCTTCCTTCGTAGTTTCTGGGTGGATGGATATGTGATGTGTGAACCATGGGTGATAGCCTGGTGCTCATTGTCGAGATCAACTAGGAAACACATAAGAATGGACTTTCCGCTGACCGAAACATGGAATCACTTTATCTGGGTATGTAGTTGCCAATTCACGCACAAGGCGTTGGTCAGATTGGGTGGTGGCCATTGCACAAATTGTAATATGCAGATTTTCCATCGATGTCGCGGATATGGTACGTGCGTCTGTAGGATGGCAGTGGACATCGACTACATGACGAAGGACGGAGGGCTTTGGTGTCGTAGACATCGTTCTGGACAACCGCCGTGACACCAATCCATGTTTAGGAAAAGGCTCATGTCTCGTCAAATCGCACTCGACCCATCCCCGCCCATCCACCGTGGTATGATGGACACTTTGGACAGGGAAGTGTTCAAAAAATCTATCCCCGTACTTGCTGCTCGTGTACCTGTTGCAAAAATGGGCTCAGTCTTGAAATCGGAGGCTCTAAAATCGTTTGCGCAGAGCCTTTTTATCGTCCATTCGCCATCTAATGTCTGGTCTGCAGATCTATTATGAATCTTCCCAAGATTCGAAACGTAGTATCGAATCCGGCTGATCCAGACGGAGATCGACTCGTCCTCCTAAGGGTATCGGATGAAAGTATGACATTTTAGTTCCACTCAAAGCCGGACTGATGGATGCACAAGCAAGCCGAACTTACTCCCAGTGCTCGCGAATTTCTCGGCTTGCATTCTGTTGGGTTGGTACCATATTCCGTAAACTTGGATTATACCTATTGGACCGCAGGTGTGTCTACTCATTCATCAATAAGGTTTGGTAGCTTAGATTGTGCTAGACGAGATCTTGCAATCAGTTCTCCCCGAAGAGTTATGTGAATGCTCTCCAGTGGGTTTTGCCATCACAGGACACATTGGTACGCTAACCACCAGCACACCGTGCCGCCTGCACACTCACGATTTATCTTGCAGCTCATATCAACCTCAACGCCGAATACCTGCCTTACAAACACATAATTGGTCAAGTCATTCTCGACGTACGTGGTCTACTCTGTCAGAACCTAGCCCACCTAATGTTCGCAAGTAGAAGAATAAAAAGATCAAGACGGTAGTTAATAAACTCGATAGTATCGACACTAAGTTCCGATTTTTCAAAATGGAATTGATTGCAGGAGACCCGAATTACATCGTCGAGCACGTATGTCGTAGTACCCTCCGCTACTACTGCTTCCCTCACGCTCTACAGCACGAATCAGACTGCCACTTCACCTTTGACTTTACTCAAGTTTACTGGAACTCCCGGCTACATACCGAGCACCAGCGTCTCGTCGACAAATTCGCCCCTTCTGATCTAATAGCCGATGTCTTTGCTGGTGTAGGGCCATTCGCCGTGCCTGCTGCCAAGAAGGGCTGTGCTGTTTTTGCGAATGATCTAAATCCAAATAGTGTGTTATACTTGGAGAAGAATATTGTGGATAACAGGGTGAGCCAGGACTTTATAGATGTTGGAAGTTGGGGCTCAAACCTGAATGCAGGTGACAGATCTGGCGAGAGCAAGCTGCGAAGACGGAAGGGACTTCATTCGGGATGTTGTAATACGGGCCTTAGATGACCCTCTCCCCCCGTATACCGGACCCAGGAAGAGTCGGATGCAAGAGAAAGAAGAACGGAAACTGAGAAAACAACACATCAGCTCGCCGCCGGCCCCTGTCGTCACTGCCCAACCCACCTTGCCGTTATCAGCTGAAACTCGAAAAAGCATAACCCATTTCGTCATGAACCTTCCCGACTCCGCCATCACGTTCCTCGATGCGTTCCGCGGCATTCTGTCGCCCCAGAATGTTAGTGGACGTGACGTGACCTCGATTTACGAGTCCATGCCAATGATCCACTGCCATTGTTTCACCCGAGAACTTGATTTTGATAAAGCTGAGAATGATATCCGGCAGGTGCGCACTCTTCCATTTTTCTGGATAATAATTGGTATATTTTGGCTTTTTATACAGAGAGTGGAAGAAAAACTTGGCCACGAGCTGACGGGGGAAGTTTCTTTACATATGGTACGATCTGTTGCTCCCAACAAGGACATGTATTGTATTAGTTTTAGACTGCCTACAGAGGTGGCCTTTTGGTCGTGAATGTAGGTCACTAGGGAGTGTCACGTGTACGGGTTAATGTCGAACTACGAAGCTCTCCACCGTCAATGCAGGACCCTCGAATCTCTCTTCGAAACCAAACTAACTGCCTATTCTCGGCTTGCAGCCACCATCTCACGACCAACGAATGACGACGACGTTGAAGCAGGTGGCTCGAGTCAACGTGTCAAGGACCATGAGATGGAGTTAGATGAGCTACTCGAGAAGGCGTGTATTCTTGCCTTTTCATTCATTTTGAAGCTATATTACTAACGTGAATCACTAGCTAGAGGAAACAAATGAGCAATTGGACGCTCTAGCAACCGACACCTCTTCCCCGCCTTCGCAGTCTATGATACGCGCTACACAACGGCATAGAGATGTATACCAAGATTATGCCAGAGAACTGAAGAGAACAAAGGCACGTCTCTCTTCAATCCCAAACTTCCCGTTCGTCTCTAAATCCTTGCTGTAGACAAATGTGCAACACACACTTGACCAAATTAATCTGTTGAGTGGTGTGCGGAACGATATCGAGTAAGTGGGCCTTAAACAATCATCGATGATCCTAATTAACAAGTCTAGCGCTTATAAATCCTCAGCGGCTGACTCGTTACTGGCCGAACGCGGTCGAATCGACAGCTCACACCGCATGACGGATGATATCCTCGAGTACGTAGTCTTGCTTCATGTCGTATTGCACTTTTTGACGTATTACATTACTTAGACAGGCATACGAAACACGGTCGGAGTTCTCTCGGCAAAGGATGTCTCTTGCTGGTATTAATGCGCGCATGGCAAGCGTGATAAGTCAGTTCTGCGTCGTCATTAAATCCATTTGTCTGATCTTTTTCTATAGATACGATGCCAGGGGTCAACCAATTGATTGGGATGATTAAAACTCGACGGAGGAGGGATACAATAATACTGGGTGTTATTATTGGTGTTTGTATCATAGTGCTATTCAGCTCCTTGTGGTAGTGTTTCGTTATTTACAGCCGGATAACAAACACCACGTCCCAGTGATCCAGAATCCAGTGAACAGCATCCGTCAACTTCTAGTACAATTCTGTCGCATAGACAAGGTCATAGTCCTCCGATTCCAAAACCAAGCCATCCCTTCGCTGTCTGCTCGGCTGCTAGCCGTTTAGCCTTGCCACATACATGCCTAATTAGCTTAACCTAATGGTTCATAGAAGTAACATACCTGTTCTACTACGCCTCTACTCCCTTCTTCTAGCGAGTTGAACCGTTCTCCCAGCTCGCCAAGCATCTGACTAACCAGTACCAATAAACTTGAGCATGTCGACAGAACTACGAAGAAGTGCCTACTCGCCCGCGTTGATCAAGGACCGAACCCAGCCGGTCATACAAACTATTCTGGGCGGCAGTCGCTGCTTCCGCTACCCCAGTGACACTCGGGAAACTCATGCTCCGAATATCCGGCTTGCTCTCTTCCGGAATTGGTCTATCAGGTCCTCCCACTGTACGTATAGTAGCATGGAAATTGAACAAAAGTAAACGACGCACGTAAATCATCTAACTGTTCTCCTGTCATCGACTGCCCGAACCTGAACCATGAACCCAGCAATGATGCAGGGCCGGTCGCAACAGGTTGAGGCTGAGGGGGTACCGTGGGAGTTGTGGAAGCAAAATCGACATCGGGCAAAGTGTATGCACGGCGGAAGTCAAAGAATGTGGCATATGTCGCGCGCACCATCATTCGCGAGCCGGGTTGACGGGTCCATTGGATGAGATCACCAGATTCATCTGTGCTAATAGGTCTAAGGGCAGTGAGGGCTGTTAGAGTAGTAATGCTGAGAGGGTAAGGCGTGAAACATACAAAGGCGAGGTGAGAGGGTGTTGGAGGGTATGTAGGTGTTCAATGTGGGGCAAAGAGTACACCAAAGCTTCATGTCGATCAGTGAATGCCACAAGAACCTGGGAACCTGCCAGAAGTGTTGCTGGTTAACGTAGTCCTGAAGTGTGTCCATCTCCTACTAACCACTCCTCTCAATTACTTCAACACTTTGTACAATACCTACTTTGCTCCCCCACTCGGCTTTCCCAATTCGTTCACCTGTAATATCTGAAGCACACCTGACCCCCTTTGTGCCTGCCGTGATCCAAATTGAACGGGCCTCCGCTCCAGTTTCGAGTGAAGCGGCAAGTCTACTCCGATTAGGCTTCCGTTGCAGTCCAGTCTTACTATCCAGTATATAATTCGCTCGTGGAAGGATATTCTCAATTGTTTCCGTTTTGACTGGTTCAGGATCAATGACCCAGGCTGAGCCCGATCGACGAGCGAGTGTGAAGACATTTGTGAGACCTGATATATGGACCGCTATGAGACGGACTAGGGGATGAGGATCTATAATTTGGTCAGAATGAGCCAGGCACAGTGGGCCAGCGCCAACGAACCTGAGCTAAGGGCACTAATTGTGAAGGCCAACGAAGAGACCGGGTCGAGATCGGCATGGCGTTTCAAATGTAAGGGTACGGTATGCTTTTTCTGTGTCTCAGAATGGCGGAACATGATCCTGGGAGTCCGCATGTCGACAACGTAGAACGAGCCGTCGCCATAAGCCGCCGCCAAGAATCCTGACCAAACAGATGTCAAGCGGTTTTTAACAAATAGAAGTAGAACTAACCAATATCTGATGTGGCAAAAGCTGTGAGTGGACCTTTTCTTGGCGCGAGCATCAGATCAGGATAAAATCTATGTCCACGTTGCCGAGGTATATGTTCCAGGATAAGCAGCTCCTTGTCAGGGGATTCATGATAGACTGGTTGTTCCTCCACGCCAACACTGAGGCGATACACAATAATTTCTCCTGTTTCCATAACCAAGGAACACTCAAGTGATTCCATGGCAAGTTGGACAGAGGTTATTACCGGGTATTGGAGTAGTGCTTGCGAAGCTCGTTTAGCGACTGAGGGATCGGTCAGGAGGGGTGTCAAATCGATAGTGAGATCAGGCAGCAGTTTCGGGTAGTTATTTTGAATTGGTGTTGGTCCGGAGCTGATAAGCAACTGCGCGCTAATATCCTGGAATTGGACGACGAGGTCGCGGTGAGTCGTGATGAGTATACGGTGGGGCTGGTACTGGCGGAGGAAAAGAATATAAAGAAGATGTTAGGTTTCGAGAGCAGTTGCTACGGACCTTTGAATATGTCCTTTCCTTCACTTTCGAGTCATCTGCCCACGCATACCCACCGTTTAAGGGTAACTCTCCACCATTTGTATCACTCTGTTTAACAAGCTTCTCATACGTATCACGTTCGACTTTTACAAGCCGGCCATCCATGAGTCCGCTGCCACCGTTCGCTAACGGAGGAGGCAATCTTAATCGTCGGGGAGCTTGACTCATCTCCATTGCCCGTAAGGTAGAAGCGAGGTCCTCTGCTAAAGTGTCCGAACATCTTTCATTTTCAACAGATACATTACGCTTCTCCTCTGACTCCACCGGCACGGCAGCCAAGAATGCAGGAGGGGGGAAGTCGTATGCATCGATGATGCGAGTGTCACCCTGGGATTCGGATAATAAAAGTATGGCAATGGGGTCATAGGATCCCGCAAAGTGTGGGTCGTTTCGAGGAATAAGTAGGAAGTCTTGGGTTACTCCGATAGTGTTATAAAAATAAGTTTGCGTCGGCATCAGACTTTCGCGCATTGCATTACGTGTGAACGGGTGGAGGCCAGTGACGGGGTCAGGAGATGCAGGGGGTTCCGGCGGGTTAAATGCTGGAAGCCAAAACACAGTCACACCAGCGGCACCAGAATATAGTCCCCCGAGAATGGTGAGTGCAGTCTCGCCACCTCTAGGGTCCGAGGAATTCGAGAATAAACTCCAGGATAGTTTAAAAATAGGTTCTCGCTCCGTAGATGAGGAAGGTTTCAACGTCTTTTCAGTGCGTGTACCCTGAGGAAGGAATTTTTCCAGTTTCTCTCCATCAAGAAAATTCACATCAATTTCTTCGATTGTCCTAACCAGTAAAGGCTGATCATCGTCGTCCACTGCCCAAAATGCAATCGAACCGTCGGAATAGCCAACCGCAAAAAAGTGGCCTGCAGGATGTATAGCCAATGCAGTCACAGAAGGGCGACGGTGAGTGAAAAGATCCTGTGACGGTAGGTTGTTAGAATATCGAACGACCTCAGAAGTTCATTATTTACTTGAGCTGCATAACCTGCTCCCCCAGGAGCCCCAGCTATTAAAACATGTTGATATGCTCTAAAAGCGTCGCGTTGCGTCTATAATGATCACTAATTTGGCATACCAATAAATAAAAAATGTCACACTTACTAAATCTGACAGAATCACGCCTCCTGTTCAAGACACGGGACGTCAACGGAGACAAGAAAGGGATCATGCAGCGAGAATTCACCTCCGTACGCGATCAATATCAGGTTTAAATCGCGAGGATGAATGAGAACGTCCAATGGGACGTGGCTGTGGTCGATCCGCTTAGTCAGAATAAATGAAGTTCAAAGAATCTTACGAGGTGGGATCAGGATCTACAGGCATGCCAGTGGCAGCCATACTTTCTTCGTACAATGTCCACATATTCGGAATCGTGTATGCCGATTTCCGTAGACATAACAAATCATAAGTTCTGATCTCCCCCGATTGCAGGGCGAGGAAAGCCTGGTGGATTTCAGTTGTCGAAGGCAAAGTGGAAGCGTCGGAGACCAACATGTGTATGTGATGGCGAAAGTGTTAGACAGCTAGATTGGTAATTCAGTAATTCTAAACTTGATATCTATAGCAAGTAACTAACGTTACTCGGTCAAATTTCGTTGAACTTAGAAGTTTAGGACGGCCGTGAATTTTGAGATCCCATAAGTGTCGGTCAGTGTCATCTAAAGAGACTTTGTATGATCGGCAGTATTCATGATCAGATACTATCATCACGCACCAACACACGCCAATCTATATAGAGAAGGTGCAAACTGAAGAAACTTGACACGGGCTGCTGTCGGAAGGGTCAACTTGGGTTCCACACCAGGCCGTCCAAATATATGGATTACGCCAATCGTTCCTTGACGTAAAATCGTAAGTTAGCTTCAAGATTCCAGCAAGGCAAGCGTGTCGTACCAACAGCCAGGAGCCCAGATATGGGTTCGATAGCGAGAGCACCTATTTCTAGCGGATATTCAAATGACCTCAAAACCCCTACATTCCAATCCAGAGCGTCACGCAAATCAGCTGAAAGGTCTTGATACACTGTACGATCATGGTGTTTAAGGAACTTGGACATGACAAAGGATAAATTTTGTAAAGCCCAAGGGCGCACTGACAGTTGAGCGCTAAGCGTTCCAGACGCGACAGCTGTTCCGTTTTTGGAAATAAATACATGTGTTGGAAATTATCAGCAGTACATATATATATGACTAAGATGCTACAGTAGTAGTCCGACTTTATGAGGTTCCTCCAGGGAGTCGCTCCAACACACGAGAAGATGTCCTTCCATTTGTCTGGGAAGATACCCCTCTGATCTTTCCCAACCAGCTACGTTTCATATCCTTGGTTTGCGGGACTGTACCTACTTGGGAGGCTAGCCGAGGACTATTTGTAACGTCCGCTATATGTGTCAAAGGCCTGCTTGCGCTACTGGGTAGTCGCTTTGGGGATGCAATCGGAATGGTTGGATGAGCTGCGTGATGGCGGAGCGGAGTAAACCCTTGCATAACCCTCCGTAGGCGTGGCGTCGTGTTCTCAACGTCATCCCTGGGTATGCTGTCAGCTGTAAAACCTTGGGCAGGCACGCTTTCACAGTCATCGAAGTCATCGGGTGCTCGCCTCTTCTTTCCTATTGCAGATGACGACGAAGATGGCAAAGGTTCAGGTGATGTAATTGGCGTCCCACGCTTCTCTGGTGTCCGGGCTTTGAAGACTGCCTGCTGTGCCCGTCGTTCAGGGGTTTTAGGCCGTGGAAGAGATGACGGTCCAGAAGCGATTCGATTGGAGAGGGCCCGTCTATTAGGAGTCGCGGGGCTACTTAACGGGCCGGGTGGAATGGGTGGAGCAACGGTGATAGTACTCGAACGAGCGCGTGTTGGAACTGGTTGAATCGGTGCGCTAGGAGTTGCCTGAGAGACAGAGGTGGACGCTTTAGCCTCGGTAAGCTTGTTCTGCAAAGTCTGCACTTTTCGAGAAAGGCTTTCGATCTTCGTCGTGAGCCTCTTCTTCTCTTTCAGTACCCTGGTCCACATTCAAGTTACGTGAATAGTACGGTATAACGACAAACAAAGACTTACTCGATGAAACGATCGTCGTTTTCCTCAATTTCGGCGCACTTACTTCTCAATAAATCATCCATCTCGCTGTTTCGTGCTTGCAGTTCGGCGATGGTATCTTCAAAATTAGGCTTCGATCGAAGAGCAGCCAGTTCGCGGTTGAGGTTTCCCAGCCGTCGCTCGAACTGAGCAGTCTGGAGTGTGAGACTCATCTCTGCAGTTTGACCCGCCTTCTCCGAAGATGACAGAGCTGAACGAGTGCTTTCGAGAGCTTCTCGGAGTGACGCAATAGTGCGGTCGCTGAAGCCTTGGTCAGCAGGCAAATACTCATGAAGTTGAGGATACATACCTATCTTTGATCTGACTCTCCATGCATCGATGCAAGGATATGGACCGTTGAATCTCTGCTTCTAGGTTTGTGGTCTCGATCTGTAGAGTACCTTTCTCTTCCTGTAACGACACCAAAGTAGACTGAGTTTCGTCCAGCCGCGCTTTCGTTATGGACAACTCGTCGCGGAGTTCCGCCTCAAGAGATTTGACCTGGTGATATCGCGAATCCGCGAGCTGGAGTGCTTTCTCGTGCGTCTCACGATGGTTAACCTCGCCTTGAAGCTTGACATCAAGTTGACGGGCCTGTTGTATAGAGTCCTCTAGTTGTGATTGAATGGCGAACGATTTTTCAGCAGCTTGGGTAAGACGGTGTTCGTAATCCTGTGTGGTGCGAGAAAGCTCATCTACAGCTGCTTGGTGAGCCACCTGAAGTTCATCCCGACTATATCTAGCTTCCTGGGCTTCCCTGGTGGCATCGTCAAGTTGTTCTTGCAGGTGGACCACCATCTCCGCACGCTCAGTGCGTAATCGTGTTAGTTCACTCTCTAGCTGCTCGCCAGCGAGTAAACGGTCGGATGCAGCGAGAAGGCGTGCCTCCAATTCTTGCCTGGACTGGACAGACGCGTCCAGCGCATGCTGCTGCCGACGCTCCGAATCGGCAGAGCTCTTCCGAGCCTCGTCAAGCTCATTCGCTATGTTTTTGAGTTGGGTCTGGAAGCCAGTCACCGCTTCTGCGTGTTGACTTCTTAACTGCTCTAAAGAGCTCTCGAGGTCATTGTTCGCGAGCGTGTGCTCCGTTTCGGCTAGGCGTCTTTGAAGTTCTTGTTGTAACTGCAAGAGACCCTTCACCTCTTCTTGGTGGCTGTTTTTTATGGTCTCGTTTGTCCGCTGGAGTTCGTGGAGCCGTGTCTCAAAATCCCGGGTGCAGTTCGCGAGCATATCGTCTGTGAAGGCCTTTGCTGACAGATGCTGGATCCGCAAGGTGTCAAGTTGTTCAGACAACGAGCTGACGTCTGTGACCTTGTCTTCCAGCTGTTTCCGAAGAACAATTACTTGAGCCTGGCAATTGGATCTGTCATCGTCGGCCATTCGCAGAGAAACTGTTCTTCGGGCCAGTTCGGATTGGCAAACGGCAAGGGCAAGTGTCATCTGTCGCATTTCATCGGCTGAAGCATCTATGTCCACTTGCAACGATACGAGAGCTTGTTGATGCTCTGAGCGGATATCAGTGCAAGCACGGATACGAGCCTCATTTGCTTGATACACCCTTTTCTGAATCTCAGCCTCGGCCTTGGCCTTCACTGCCGCTATGGTCTTCCTGGAATGGCCGATTGTTTCAAACACGACTGCCACCAAACCGGCCGCCTCCGCTATCCTCCGTTGATCGAGGACATCTAATTTTCCATCCAGCACCTCCAATTGTTCCTCCAAAGCTTCCGCTCTCTGCAGAGCCTCATCTCTCGCTTCCCTTGCATCCGCACAGTCTTCCACCATTGCCTCCTTCTGCTCACTCAACATTTCCAACTCCACTGTCATCTCTCCGACCCTTTCTTCTTGCAGCCTCATGTTTGTTTCCAGACGTTTGATATCATGCTGATGAATCCCAATTTGTTCTGTGCGTCGTAGAACACGCATCTCGAGCTCTTCGATCTGCGTCCTCAATGCCTGATTGACTTCATTCGAAGACATGGATGACAATTGGTGGAATTGGAGATGACTGTATCGGCTTTCGGCTTCGACCACTTCTTGTTGAGCACAGTTAAAGTCGGTCTGGAGGTTAGTGAGTTGCAAAGTCAGCGCGTCCCGATCGGACTCGACTTCTTCGAGCGTGGCTGCTACGCCCACCAGCCGAGCCTCAGTCTGCTCCAACAGGTCTTTACTATCCTGACACTCGTTCTTCAGCCGTTCAATTTCGGCAGTCCAGTCTGCCTGCTTGGATTTCAAGAGGGTCACTTGTGATTGCAGATTATGTTGCTGTGATGTGGCTTCTATGAGACATTGGGTTGTGCTTTCCAGCTCGACTTCCAAACACATCAACCTTTCATTCGTCGCAGCCAATTTCTGATCCTTTTCGTCCAAGTGAGCGATGATGGCATCATTCTGATATTGCAGATGTCCGATGACGATCGCAGAAGCCGTAGCAGCGAGGCCCAATCGTCTGACCTGACCTTTCTGTTCACATAGCGCCTCTGCTTCACCCACCGACTCTTTCCTGGCTGCGACTAGTCGGTCGTCCGTCACAGTAGTTTGGTTGAGCTTAGCCTCCAATGCCTCCACTGTGAACTTGGACTCTGTTTCCAAGAACTGCAAGTCTCGTCTTAAGCTGTCCCTTTCGCCACGCAAACGATCAATGGCAGCCAAAAGACGTTCGATATACGCGATTGCTTGTTCGTCAGGGAAAGCTTGTGGAACATGGGCGGATGGATCTGGGTGCAAGGTGTTCTGGTCGATTTTGTGCTCGAGTTGGATGCCTGTCCCTTGGTGCCGTGAGGTTGCATGGAGGTCTCTACGAGTCGCAATCAGATCAGATCTCCTTCCTCGGAATGAATAAACGTACTTTTGTTTTTCTTGGAGGGCATGTATGTTATCAGTCAACCTGTCAATGCGAGTCCGGGCATCTTGAAGCTCATCCAGTGCCTCTTCCTTCTCTTTAACCAATTCAATCTCCCTAACTTCTGCACTCTCCCTCTCCAGCCGAAGCTTGTGTTCCGCCTTCTTCAGCTTCTCCTTGGTCATCTGCACCTCTCTATTATCGTTCAGCAGCATTTCCAATGCCACAATCTTTGCTTCATCCTCCTCGACTCTCCTCAAAAGTTCCTCTTCCCTGTTTCCGTTCCCTTGTTGGGCTTTCATATATTCCAGCTCTTCTTCCTTCTCCTCCAGAGACGACTCCAGCACGGTGAGTTGCATCTTCAACTTCCTTTCCACGGCAATTGTCTTATTGTCACTCATCATTAAGTCCGCTTGTATGCGTGCAAGTTTCTCGTTTGCGGCGCATAGTTCGGTGTCTTTCTTCGATAAAGACGTGCGCGTATCGTTAAGCTCTTGCTCGAGAGTCGTGATGCGGAAATCAGACAGTGAGGACGAACGTGGACGTTGGATCCGAAGGCGACCCGGTGTGGCGGGAGGACGGTTGATCTGTTGTAAGTTTGCCTCGAGTTCGCGCACCCGGGCATCCAGCACGCCCTTCTCGCGTTCCAGTTTGGCATTCAAAATGCTAACACCATTCGATTGGTGTGAAATTTTTTCAATGTTAGCTTGGAGTTCTCGTGCCTCGAGGTCTTTGGCCCTGATTTTCTCCTGTGCGCTAGCAAAAGCATTTTGGATATTTTGCGAGGTGATCTTTTCTTTGCGTAAGTCTTCCGAACACTGGTTAAGGTCCCTTTCGAGTCGGAGAGCGTGGTCAGCTTCGCGACTTAGCTATGGTAAAGTGTGAGATCACAAAAGATTAGGGTGGTGTAGTGGCAGACCTTATGGAGTGTTTCGTTTAATGTTGATTTAAATTCCTCGAGTTGTGCTGTTTGTTTTAATAACTGAGTTTGTTGGGCAGCAATTTGAGAATCTGACAAGGCTTAGACGAAGAAGTAACTAAGATTACTGTATTCTACATACCTTTACTGGATAGCTTATTTCTGAAAGCCTGCGTTTCTTCTGAAACATCATCTATGCCGATATTCCAGGACGACATGGTTAGTGTCAACCAGTACAACGCGTCGAAGATCACGTGATCTACGTGTCTATTATTTCTAAGTAACCTTTCCTCCCATCATTTTTAAAATTTTATTAGCTTCACTCAATAAGAACCAAGTCGAATTCAAAGAATCCGAAATATAATAAAAAGACGGTAGTATTTGGAGCTACTGACAAAGCGGAATTCTAAGAATCGACTAGTTGGTGCTCTTATCAAAGTTAATCACCGAAATTCAGAATCACGTGGATCAACTATATTTTCGATGACTCCAATGACGTCGTTAGTATTTCCTTTTCTAATCTCACAGTCCAAGAAATTCAACAAAAAAATTGGTTATAAATATTTGTCAATCTCTTTCTTCGCCTCTTGCTCCTTATCACAACATGCCCCACTCAACGAACGGTGCGAACGGTCTACAACCACCCTCGTCCGGTGCTCCTACCAAAGTAACCCTCTCTCTCGGTCATTTACCTAGCAAGAAAGACATAAAGGCCCCCTGGCCAAGGACACCCACAAGAGTCAGTCTAATTGTACTCCCACTTCAAGTTACTCACGCATTTATCCAAAGGTTGACCCCAATAATCCACCCTGGCCCGCATACAGAGGGTATCATGAATACTCCTTTGCACATGCGACAATGGGTGCAGTACCCTGTTCCTTTCTCAAACTCATCAATATAAACCACATAATTTAGGCGTAAGACTACCCACTATTCTTGGGAAAGCTATAGAAGATGCTACCCGTACCCTCAATGAAGAGTCCTCCGAGGAACGTGTTGTGGACCTTGTTCACTGTATCGAACGCATGGGCGATCTCATGGTTGACCTCAGTGGAAATGCTAAATTAAGACCCATTATCGACGACGCGGAGGCTGATGTCGCTTTGTGGAACAAGGAAATCGCAAAATACTTTCAAGGTAATTACCTGACGTCATTGTCATTTCTTGAGAACAAACTGACCATAGATTATATTAGGAAAGGACTTTATGAATGCTCCCTGGCTCTTCGCAGAGGCCTACAAATATCGTCGTCTGCATGAGGCTTTCAGTGTCAGCAAATATTGGAAAGATTATGATGTGTTTTATAGACAGAAGGCTCGCATTTCCTGAACCCAAAATGCACACGATCATTGAACAGTATTTTTGAATAGTGCGACACCTTCTCCCGGTCGTCAGAAGCCGTTTTTGAACTATCGATGCGTTTTGCCGATCCATTCAAAGTCGACAAGCATTCCGAGGCCGAAAGGCACGAAGCTGAACGATTGATGTTCCTTGAGTTGACGCAAGGTTCGTCCTGTGCCTTTCTTTTCCTTTCCTCCTTTAAAATTGACTTTGTTCAAGTCTGCCTTTGGGGAAATTCGACCGATCTCTCCCTGCTCATCAACATGAGTGAAGAACAAATCAAATCCCTCCAATCCACTGGAGGCGACCACCTTGCCGCGACCGAGAAAAACATCCTCGGAAATCACCTCAATGAACTCTGGGAAACTGTTAAAAACATGCGCGAGAAAACTGGTGGCAGAGTTGACTTCGTACTAGATAACGCAGGATTCGAGCTATATTGCGATTGCGTTTATGGTGACTCGCGTTTCCGAATCGCGTCAACATGGAATATCTGACATTGTCTGTGAAGCCGATTTCCTTATACAAAGTGGGCTAGCAACGGAGATCCGCTTCCATGGCAAGCGGTACCCGTGGTTTGTGTCAGATGTAACCAAGAAGGACTGGGAATGGCTGTTGAACACCATGGTATACGGACAGCTCTTCACCCGGGCATCCGACACCGAGTTGGAATCGGTGCGACGTCTAGGGGCCAGGTGGAAGGTACTTGTTTAAGCCTCTGCCGATGTCGCTCGTGCTGACCGCGTGTTCAGCAATACGAGAAGGAAGGCAAATGGGTCTACGAACAGCACCCCTTCTGGTGTACTGGATACACCTTTTGGGAATTGCATACTGAAGCCCCTGATCTTTTCCTTCATCTCTCGCGTTCGGACCTTGTCATCTTCAAAGGTGATCTCAACCATCGCAAGTTGACGTACGACTGTGCGGCGCCCGCTAGCACACCGTTTGACATTGCGATCGGACCAATGGCTAGTGCTGCGGGTGCACCGAAAGTCGCGAGTCTGAGAACGATCAAGAGCGACGTTGTTGTTGGACTCGGAAACGAGGGGGACGAGCTTGCTGAGAAACTCGACAAAGCTGAACCTGGATGGAAAATCAGTGGAAAATATGTGAGTAATACTATGTATTAATTTTCATTGGTACTGAAGCCTCCCTTTTCGGATAATAAATAGGCTGTTGTGCTGCTGTCTGAAGGTCGACCTGGCGAAAAGGTTCGATTCGCATAGATTCTGGTAGACTTGTAGTACAGGCTGGGCCTGCATAGATTCTACACGTCGAATGTATATCTTTCGCAATCTAATGACAGTGCTACTGACTTCTTTTATCATTTCTGTTCTTTTTTTAGAATTGATGACATGTTTAAGCTTCAAGCTTCAAGTAGCCACCAACCGGAAGGACTTCAAAGTTCAACGTTCAACGATGAAACTCTGGGAAGGTGCTTTCTCTGTACAACTCGGACTAATAATCACAAAACTGCCACTAGAACTCGGATTTAGCATCGGGCCCGTAAACCTCACCTTTGGTATGTTTCCGAGTCGTTACTTACCAGTCGTTGACTGGCGGTACAGCGAACGATGCTACTGGCCTGCTCTTAATATCCCACGCACAATTTACCAAACTCAAGAATATGTACTTCACTATTGGTGGGGTACGTCTGTCTTTTATTAATAACACGCATTTAGTGTTTGTTATTTTGCAGACTAGATTTGAGTTTACCCCCGATGCTGAGTCGCCAACATATACTTAATAGTGATATTGGAATGGCAGGAAAGGGTCTCAATTTCGTCAACTGATACGCTTCCCTTGAGCGCTTCTACCGTCTTTGACACTGACAATCACCGTGTTGGCACGCCATTCACAAAAACACATCGAACTAAAGTGGAGCTTCGTAACCCATATACAGGCGTAAAACATATATTTGTTATACAGACACTATAGCGTGATACGCCTTCATACAGTACAAGTCTAAAATATTCAGAGAGTAGCAAACAAATACAACATCAAGATCCGCAGAATGGGGCAATTACGATACTCCTTCATCGTTCCATACACCAAATCAATCGAGCTGTTCTTGCCAACCACCAGGAATGTCGGGATGCCCGTTGTCATCATACCTCCGGGTATTCCTGGGGCGGGAACTCATCCTGGTACTACCACTCCCATTGCCATTCGAGCCCATATGGCTGAAAAGTGAAGAGAACACACTGCCCGGCTCGGCGTACTCACCACCTCGGCGCGGTGGCTGATTAGGATCAGAGTTGGCGCGAACATGGCGAGAAGTTCCTCCACTCCCACCGGTAGATGAACTACCACCGAAAAAAGTACTGAACATACCAGAAGGGTCCCCAGGACCCATTGGTCTATAGCCTGGTGAGCGGGAACGACTGTTTGGGCTGCCAGAACGGCCCCCAGAAGTGCC
Source organism: Hygrophorus russula (assembly GCA_003314125.1). Taxonomy (NCBI): domain Eukaryota; kingdom Fungi; phylum Basidiomycota; class Agaricomycetes; order Agaricales; family Hygrophoraceae; genus Hygrophorus; species Hygrophorus russula. Next base: position 28,646 of record QLPE01000082.1, on the reverse strand, counting down.
GGGCCCAGGACCAGTCGGGTGGTGATCTGGCTGAGGTATCAGTGCATGCCTTCGAAGCAGATTCTGATGAGCGAGTAATACTGTGTGACTAGCTGTGTATACGTACCGGCAAACAGGACACGTTCCACTTGACTTGAGCCATGGAAGGATGCAGCTCTCATGGAAGGGGTGCGTGCAGGGGAGTGTGATGACGACTTGTTCGTCAGGGTCATCTGTCCCGAGTTTAAACTGCTCTTTGCAGACAGCGCAATCCTTCCCAAGTGTAGTCGCTGTAAAAATCAAAGTGTCACGAATGGCCACGGATAAACAAAAAAGTAGCACACATCCGACCTCCAGCACCTCACGTGGTAGTTTCGAGATAATCTCGTCCGTCGCAGGCACTGGTCTACTTGAATTCGAATTCTCCATCAGTTGCGTCACAATCTGGTCCAGGGCTGCGTACGGCGACTATCAGGAATGGGATATAGCCCCAGGTAAATTAACCCACCTTCCTGATTGAAAACATAATCTCCCCATCTTCCACGTTCAGCAGCATTGTCGCCCATTCCCATAGAAAATAACCCCCCAAGCGGGTCCATCCCGCCGCGCTGCCCAAGAAGGGCCATGAGATACTGGGCCATCATGGGGCCAGTGATGCCTGGCTCTTGGCCCGGACCACCTGGCCGGATAAATCTGTGGTGTAGTACGGGTTAACCAAGATAAGCCCCGTAAGATAATGTTCTCACTCAGACATTGTTGGTACTTCCCCAGAGATCGGCATCGAGCTTGATCGCCCACCTAAAGTACTCGGCCCGCCAATGGTCACCGACCGCGTAGCGCCGCCAGGACCGTGCATGTCGAACCTAATCCTACGCCCCTGGTTTTTCGTGCGTTTGTGAATGTGAACAACCAATAAACGATAATTACGCACTGGAAATTCATCACTGATAGGTGACGTCCTAGTAGATCCACGATTTATTAATTGTTGCAAGCTGACTAAAATGTAATTGAATAGGGCGAAGGGTTCATTTTTCGTTGAATAAACGAACGAAAAAATTCATCCATCCCCGGAGGAAAGCCATCTGACACGAAGTCTCCGGTGACGGGATGATTTTGAAACTCCCGGGGATCATCAGCTGGGTTTTCCATCTGGATCGACTATTATCAGATATTTTACCAACTAAACTGGCAAATCCTAACCTTTTCTACGAACGAGCCGTTACATGATGCGCAGTGTGGATCGGGGACCTGTTGCGATAGTACATTCAGTAAATTGCAGAAAGGTGATATGCTCCAACGAACCATGAGGGGTCTCATTTCAGCGTGGCACTAATCGGTAGTTAATGATACGAGAATTAAAAAACGACAGCAATAAACGAACTTCATGGCAATACCACAGTGGCTCTCGAGAGGACATTTTCGAAAGATGGATACAAGGGGCAAGATGCGGTGTGTGAATGATTTCCTAGATCGGTTGGATTCGGAGTTATGTCATAACAGTCAGCCAACACTCGTAACCCTTGGAACTTGGTCTCAAAACCCTTTACTGCAACTGCAATTGGCTCGTATGAGTGATAGCAGCAACTGGTAAAGTAATTTCTTATACACGTGACCTACGCGACCCTTGAACATGCTCACGAACATATCCCTACTACTACTGCTAGCTGTCTATCATCTCAATATCATCGTTGCGACACCTTTAGGGCAATCTCTAGGTAGTCGCGACTTGGGTGATCTTCTGGGAGGCGACGATGACACCGACCCGTTTGGCTTTCAAACTACCGAAAGGACATCAAGAACCATGCAGACTGTGAATACTCTTGGACTTGGCACGCTTCTAACGGACGACTTGATAAAGTCAAAAACTAGTAGTTCCGTCGCCACATCGACACATCCTTATAGTATCATGAGTACTACTACGTCATCCAATACGAATCTCCCATCCGTTACTATCGACTTGCCCAAGGAAACTGCATCTGCGACCGTGACTCAAACGCCCAGTACAACTTTAACTTCTAATGACTCCAAACAATGGAAAATCATAGGAATCGCGGTGATCGTCATCAGTGTCGTGGCTGCCGTTATTTTCATCATCGTCTTCTTTGACCAGTGGTGGCGTTTCTTGTGTGATGTGGTCTTGGGGAGGAAGACAGGTGGTTGGAAGGAAGATCTTGTCCCAGATTGGGAAAAAAGGAGCTGGGAATTCAAACCGGCAAGCGACGAGTATCCGCCGTCGGCACTGTTTCCATCTGAACCTTCAAGTAAGCAGCAAGGTAGATCTCCGGATTATATTAGACATCCTTTCCCCGAGCGACCCATACGATTTCCCTCCTCTCCAGAAGCCGTCGGACTGGGGCTGACAGGGTGCGGTACATATTGGGCTAGGCGCAACTCCGACGGATCAGCAACAGTTGGAACAGAGGCACAAGTCAAGCCTGAGAATGCATAACTATCCACTATCATTAATGAGACCCACACGCCATTGTATTTACAGAAATATCCAATGTATTGACTACGTCGGTGTTTCTTTCGGTGGGGGCATTTTTTTCTCCAACAAGTCAGAAAGCACTATTCCAACGATGCCAATGGTACAGATGCCAAGAGAGATAGTACGACGTGTCCGTGATGGAAGTGCTAAACGAATGACTTTTAGAAATCTAATGGTAGCATTATGCAGCTCTTACCATTGTACGACTGCCAGATAGACCTATTACGAATAGACTGGGTGGCGTTGACTTTGGGCTCGTTCATGGTGACGTTGAACTTGTGACTTTGCCGTCATGTTCACTGGGCTGGTACGCCTACCAAAAAATTCGTGAAATATAGTCACTGACAGTCGTTTAGATCGAACATCTTGGGGCTGTGTCCAATATTATCGTTGATTCT
>QLPE01000082.1:0-25631 GCA_003314125.1 Hygrophorus russula | reverse complement strand
GCTTGAAAGGACAGATTTAGGTGATTTTGCTGTCTGATGGTGATGATGACAGAGTGTTTAACCACTCAAGTCGTGTAGGGGACCGCAAAGTTGGGGACCAGCTAAATCTTGAACGTGCAATGGGAGCACATGTCAGATTCGGAGGACATTTTGTGCAGGTAATACATCAGCTTCGTCCATGAAAACATACCTGACTCTTTGTAGGCTCATGTCGACAGCACTGCGACACTCATTAGTCGGACGTCAGATGGGGACTCTCAGCGACTCCTCTTCCAATTTCCAGAGCCAACCCCTTCGCGACCTTCTCTCCTACCTTACCTCATTCCCAAAGGATACGTAACAATTGATGGCGCGTCCCTCACGTTGACGGCAGTAAATGATGACCAACGCACTTTTGGAATCATGATGATCCAGCACACACAAGAAAAGATTACGTTAAGCAAGAAGCCTATTGGTGCAAAGGTGAATATTGAGGTAGATATGGTAGGCAAATACGTGGAGAAGAGCGTCGTTTCTGCTCTTGGTGGTGAAGGGGGCGAGGGAATAAGAGCTTTGGTTGAAAAAGTGGTAGAAGACGTGATGGCTAAGAAAAAGTAGTAGTGTACATACTGTTTGGCTCCTAACTTTACCGTTGACCACCACATTTGACTCGGATTCATGGAGAGCGCGGTAAAAAGAAAAGTTGGTATCCGTCCTTGGAAATTGAGCCTGGATAGCTAAGGCTTTACAGGTTACCGTCAGACTTCAACACGATAATGAACCCTCGTCGTCGTTGAGGGCACCCTACAAGCAGATTTCCAGACCACCGTCACCCTCGAAGTTCTTCACTCAAACAGATCCATCACATTCTAGACCACAATCGCCTTCTAAACTATTTACTACAGAGCCAGACCAGACTCTCTCTGTCCCACGTCCTAAGGCCAAAGTGAACAGTGCCGCAAGTATTCGCAAGACTCCCAGTGTAGGTTCAAGTATCTCAACCAAATCTAGCAAGACCAACAACGCGTCACCAAACACGAATCGCAGCGAAGGAAGGACCAATGCAGGCACTACACCTCGTGCGGCATCCCCTTTGAAAGCCCCAGAGAGCCGGAATGGTGCCTCATCTCCTTTCAAGCTCCCGAAGGCACGCGTGACAGTGCATGCAACTCAGTTGGTTACAGCTACACCTGAGTCTCGTCAACGTTCCCTGACCACGGTTGCCTCAAACACGTCTCTCAGGAATGCTGGGCGGCGTCGAGGGAGCGTGTCTTTGCATAACGACATTTCGATGGTTTCTATCCACCCTCAGGCTCCTCTCGCATCGCCTGCAGTGACACCACAGGATAAACTGATATCCCCGCAAGATGGGAGTGACTCATCGCAGGTTGGAGCGGGACTGGTGAAAGTCAAGTCGAAGGTCACCGGAATGGCTAAATACGACGTCTCTTCCTCGCTATTACCATCTCCTGAATCTAACACAACTCGTACATCAAGTCCACGGACCCGTGCGCCATCGATATCTTCCAATACTTCGTTCCTCTCAGCGACTTCATCACCTCCCCCAGACAAGAACGTCTTCTATCCCATAACTACGGCCACTGCGGCCGCCAATCCACATCGTTTTGCCACGACTCGCGCGAGTCCTCCCTCAACCGCTCGTCACTATTATCAGCCGTTTCCTCTAAAGGATGACTTATCTATCAATTATAGTAAACAGATTGTGGGGCCTAAAGTGGATCCAGCCACGATTCCTTTACCCCCTCACTCGCCACCAACTTCCGCTGTTTCCTTCTCTTCGCAGTCATCTAGGTCGCAATCATCAATATCGTATCGGGCAGAAAACGCAGGAGATAGTCAGAGCAGTCTTCCGACACTAGGTTCCCCTACTACCCGTATCCGTAGGCTGAGTCTCGAAGCAAGTCCTGGATTAAGGCTAGCCTTACATAACGGATCACCGGATACATGCGATTATACTTCCGCCGTGGAGCAAGGCATCGACGGAGAGTCTGATCTAGGACTAGGAGGTGAAGAGCGCAAGATCAAGGCAGAAGCCAAATCAAACCGGAAGGTGATGTCCCCACCCTATGCTTTGTCTTCGCCCACCTGATGTAGTATGTGTGTCTCAGATTGCTGATCTGGAGATTACAAACCGCTCTTTACTTGCTATCAATGCGTCACTTGAAGCCGCCAAGCACAGACAAGCCAAAGAAATTCGAGAATTACGAAGGAAGCTGAGGGAATCGAGGCTTATTCTCCCCCCTCGGGCTTATCAGGCTGTTAAGGTTTCACTTGACCACGATGACTCTGGAGAAGAGGCTGAAGAGGATGAAGAGGACGGGGAGGAGCACAAAAATGGAGAGACGGGCGATGAGTCGTACAAGAGAATAACAGTGATGGTGGAGAGACTCATAGAGACGGGAAAGAGTGCCTTGGAAGCGAAGCCGGGGAGTTTTCCAGAAGGCGGGAAGGGCGGGGCGAAGGTGCTTAGTGCGGAAGAAGTTCGGAGCTGGAGGGATTCGAGCGGGGATCCTGATGGGGCAAAGGACGGGATTCCTGTCGACCGACCACTTACACCTTCACATATCGCGGTACCCCAGAGCGATGACGAATTTCTCTCCGAGGAGGAAGTGGAAGCTATTGCGCTTCCAACAGATTCGGCACCAGGTAGCCCAGCACCCCCACCAATCCACATCACGGCATCACCATAAAACGCACTTTGTTTGTCTCTTATGTTGTACGGGCAATTCACTCCTAGAGCACAAATCCGGAATCACGATACCCTGGCATACCACCTTACTCATAGCAAGACTTACTTAGCATTGTCATCGAGCATTCGTATCGTACGTTGCACACACTGCATCTAATGTCATTTATTCCCCCCACCCCCCCACAATACAGGTATCTGAGTGAAAATACGTTGCACAAAAATCATACAGGCCCCAATATCATTCGTTGTCTGCTATCTTCTGTGCACGTTTCGCTAACTGGACAACGTATTCGTTAAATGCCTATAACAAAGAACCAGAATAACTCACAGCAGCTGCCAAATCCGAATGCCCACCTGCGTTGAGTTTGACTCCTCCGCCAGGTCTGCCAGGCGGGGAGGCTGGTCCAGGTCTCGGAGCGTTTGGCACTGGGGGTTTGCCCGGGGGTTTGGAGGCGGGTTTCGCCGCTAGAGGAGGTGGCGAAGGCTTAGGCTTGGTCGCCGGGGGAGGCGCCGGTCTGCCGGACGAGCTTGAAGATCTAGAAGTATCGTCAGCTGCACTTGCAGACGACGTCTTCTTCCACGGCGTCACAGAACCATTGGATGGCATCATGCCGGGGAACACAGAGACAGGTTTGGCCGAAGGCTCGGCATCCAGTGATTGGACAGGCACTTTGGGTGTTGGTGCAGGGGTAGTCTGTTTCATGCTGGAAGGTGCTGAAGGAGGTGGACGTCGATTGGGCGGCGGAGGTGGCGGAAGGGTCACTTTGGGTTGTGGTGGTGCAAGCTCGAGATAATTATTAGGTGCCCAACCTTGAAGAGCACCTTTCTTGACAAGCCACCATCCATTATCATCCTTCTCCAGAAGTTCTACTAAGTCATCTTTCTTCAGTGTCATTTCGCCTTCTTGTCCGTCAAATGGAAACTTGGCACGATACAACGGAACATCAGGTTCCACGGAAGGTGGCGGTGGCGGGGGTGGTGGAGGCGGGAGTAACGAATTTCGATTAGGAGGCGCTGGAGCTGCTTTGATAGCACTGGCAGCTGGCGTTGGTCGGGCCGCTGGAGGTGGGGCAGACTTGCCTGGTAAAGGCTGTGTTGCTGGTTTCGGTTTCGAAACTGCCTTAGGCTTCTGTCATATACAAGGGGTTGTCAACGAATGTGAGCTCAAAACGCAAAGCCTTTACAAACCGCTGAAGGGCCACCAGCTTTCAGCAGTTTCCCATGTGTGATGGGCCGGACCACGCCTGGTTTCCTTCTTGCAGGAGGACGGGACAGACTATTGGAAGGTTCGCCTGACGGCACATGGATGGTGTGACTCTTGTATGTATCATCCTTTCGCACCGTTTCGTCTTTGATAGCTTTGATCTGCTCCCTCTTGTCCTTCTTTTTGGAATAGTCGATCCTAATGTAGAACATACTTAGTTAAAATAAGGTAGGGGTAGGGGAATATAGCACACACGTTGGGCCAATCAGAAGACTAAGACTGGCCTGCGTGAGCTGAAGAAGATTGGTGGCGAGTTCAGTTTTGAAGTAGCAACTAAATATCGGGTCCCCCTCTTCAGGGCTGTTGCAATTCAAGCACTAGTTCTATGTTAGTGTGAGGTATTGTCAAGATAGATAATTGATTACCAGCCAATCATCTCTTAGATTTGACATGGCAATAGTTTTGATTGTGACCAGAGGAATCTTTCTATCGAGAGAGAACAGAGGACGACCGTCTTTCTCATTGACCATGACAATGTGCACGGCTTTCTTGGTCTAGGCGGTATGTTGTGCTACCATCAGATGGTGAATACGGGAAAGAAAGACTCAAGGCATACCACTACGATGAAACGGGGACTAGGTTTGCTTGATCGGCCCAATTTGGAGATCAGTAAATGTATCTTGGCGCTAAATGTCACAGCATCCCCTTGAAAGGAATCAGCTCAGACAAACAGTCGGCAAATATCGTGCCTCACCTGCAATGCCACAAGCAGAGCCCACCTCTCCTCCTAGGGCGCTCTTACCATTCACATCAAGGTAATCGCCCATGAAGCGCCGATAACTGAGCAGACTGAAACGCCGCCTCTCTTTCCTACCAGCGAGTACTTGATGTCCATAGTCTCGAATTTTGAGGTACTCTATGCCTTCTTTGTTGTTCTTCCAGAATCTTTGGATACGGCGTGCACATTCGTTCTTGTATCGCATGTAGTTGCGATAGGCACGTTGAATGCGAGCAGCCATATTGTGCCAATATCTATCGCGCATCGTCTCCAATGCGAAGAGCTTGACATGATTGAATAAATTAAATATGTTAAAAGATGATGGATACTCACAGTCTCCGGATTCTTGATGAAAGCCTTCGTGACACCCATCTGCCATTCGTCCGTGGCAATGCCTGTATCCTTTAAAATTTGTTGACATCCTGATTTGGCGTCCCCATGCCAGGTATATTCTCCTGCATATGAAGTGGCAGGAGATAACAAGTAAAATCGCTCGACCATTTTCTCGAAGGTATTTCTATAAGCAAATCCGGCCCGGCGAACACGAATGTTTTCTTGTAATCCAAGGTATTTGATTTGGTGCAAAATGGCTTTCACATCATATTCCGAAGAACTCCGGTTCTGATTAGGCTTGATGGTTCGAATATATGAAGGCTGGGCTTTCATCAAATTATCAACGAGGGCCCCAGCTGACGACTAAGGACCAGTCATTGCACGAATTGAATGTATCTGGGATTGGATTCACCTTGATCCTATCGCCCGCAGTCGGAGGTCTCTTCTTGCTATTTGGATCTGGGCGGTCAGGGAAGAGCGTTTGCAAGAACTGGTTGCTGGCGCTAGCAACAAGATCCAATAGATCCTTGATCAAAGAGTCTTTGTTTTTGTCCGTCATACCGGCGACGTTATACATCACATCTCCTGCATAATGTTTTACCAGAAATTGCGACCCTCGTGATTCAAAATGTGGATTAGACGAGAGCGCGGACGTGCGTTGGATGAAGCTACTATCTGCCGCAGATGGATCCGCGTGTGCAGTAGCACATGCATCATTTAGTGCAGCAAATATCCCAGGCGGGCGGCGTTCCTCAATCAGGTCGCATACAATCTTGTTGTTGAAATATTTGATCGGTTCCCATTTGATTTGTTCTCGAACGTACTCTTCCTGCTCTGTTTTCAGCGTCAATTCGATAAAGATCTGTTGCAGCTTTTCGTTAACGTAGTTGATGCAAAGTTGTTCGAATGAGTTGTCCTACAAGAGTGATATGTCAGAGGCAATCCTGTTGGCTTGACCATCAACCTGACCTCGAAAATCTCGAATCCAAATATATCCTGCATAATCACCCAAGTTAGCAGCGCCAGTGTCGATGTGAGCGAACACTCACCAATATACCAATGACCTGTGCACTTGCACTTCGTGGTTTCATAGAGACATTTATCCTAGACACGATCCATTCAAAAAGGTTATTATAGATTGCTTTGGATAAAGCGTCCCGTCCTGAAGCGGCTTGAGCTGGATTGAGAGGGACATCGTAAATGGATCCTCGACGTCCTCCACGCTGGGTCTCGACCACCTTAGAAGTCAGAACCTTTTGTACAAGAGTTGACTCGACTTCCATGAGATAACCTATGAAATCTGTCACGCCTAAATCCGCAATCTTCGAGTTTCCGTCATCCATTTCCTCGAACTGAACGTTACCCAACCATAAAACAATGGCAAGCATACGGAAAATCTCGTTCTGCTCTTGGTCGCTTAGCCCGATTATTTGCATAGCTTTCTGTGGATATGTTAGACAGGTCTAACAACAACCGCTTCCTTCTTACGATGGTATCATGGTAGTCATGCACGTCATCCATGCCTTGGACCTCGAGGCAGTTGCTCAGACTCGTGTATGCATAGGCTTCTGGTCCTTGTAATCCAAACATTTCTAGGGGACAATAAAACGGATGTCATCCAACCGGGGCACTCACTCACCTCGTTGATCGTCCGACGCCCCTTTGGTGAACTGATAGAAAATATGGAAATTACGCTCGTTCTCGATCTGGCCAACAACACGTCCTTTTTCCAAAAGGTAGTTCGTGATCTGAGCACCGACCGGTTCTCCCTGGGTATTGAACATAATTTCAAGGTACTTTCCCTGATAATGCCGTCAGTCACAAAGTATCCATGTTACCCATCTGACGTACATGTCGACTTGAGTTGTTGTTACGTAGTGTTTTGGCACACCCGAAACTTTCCAGTAAAGGATTTGTGGCCAAAACCATGTCCTTGATCTCCTGGATACTACTATCCTGACCACCAGAGACAGCAGCTATGTATTGCATGATTCGTTTGGCCGCCTCGGTCTTACCCGCACCGGATTCGCCAGATATAATGACGCACTGGTTCTCATGATAGGCATTCATGTTGTAATATGCACTTTCTGCGATGCTGAACACATGTGGAGGGACTTCAAGCCTATTCTTCCCCCGGTACCGTTGCAGGACATCTTCGGTGTAGATTCCCAGATCTAGAGTTCACGCCGTTATTGACTTCCTAGATCCCAATAGGAAAAGTACGTACCTCTGAAAGGGTTGACAGATATTAGCACAGCTCCGATATATGTGTAGATTTCAGCATTGGTCCATCGCTTCTGGAGATTCTCGTTGATACTCTCGTTACTGATTGTGGTCAGAAGAGTCATATCGGAGACTCCGACTTGTTTCTTCTTAAAACCCTCCTTCCAGTCCGCCTATCTCACCCAATAATTAACAAACTTCCGCGTTCGGTTGTGTGACAAACCTTGGCTACTTTAGAGGACCCGCCTGCTTTCTTTGGCGCGGCAACCTTCTTTCCAGCCTTCTTAGATGGAGCCTGTAAACGAGTGAGCGTGATGTATAACTAGGGGTCGAAATTCTAACCATGTTGTTCTTAAGTACAGTTGCGAAGCGCAGTCAGTATCAATGGACTACGGGTCGGCATTTTCCGGCCAAGGATTATTATTTTACAAATTTTGACAGGGGTTTATGTTACTAGTGAAACGCTAAATCTTCATCGACTCTAATAAAAAATTTAGAACCTTTGCAGCTGGCTGTAAGACTGACTCGTCAATTGGTCTCGCTCGACCCTGGACGAGCTTTACCAACACCTTCACCAACCCCACCTTCTCAGCTTCCATGGATATCTCTTTCCGAGTTGCTGCATTCTGAATACTGAGGAGGAAGTTTTGAGCACAAACTACTCCCCGGTGAACGAGACCGGGGTGTTCTTCGACGGGTCCTCGTTCTTCCCCCGTACCATTAACATCAACAGATGTGATAGAAGGATCAATTAATTCTGTGAAGATAGGCAATACTCGATGCCTTTCAAGGTGGAGGGCGAGGAGTGCTTCGCAGGCGCTCGGCGAAGATGTCAGAATGGCAAGCGCTCCAGATGCAGCGAGCCTTGTTGGTGTATCATCGACATCGGACAGGGCAAGAAGCACCTGCAACTTTGATTGTGATCGGCTAGAATTTTCTCCCCCACCATACCTTTCGAACACCTCATCAGACCCGGAAATAAGGTTGCATATAAGCTCCGCAGCTGCTCGACGAACAAGGGGATGTTCCTCAAGAAGTAACAGCTCGACCTTGTTCATCAAACCGTCCGCTTTAGCAATGCGGGAGGCACTTTCAGGACTTTGAGATGATAGATTGGTCAAAGCCATCAACACCTCGAAACGTTGCAAAAGAGTCGAGGAAGTGTGGAGTAGGAGCAATGAAAGGGGCCGAATCGCGTCGTAAGCCGCACCTGCGTCTGGCCCAAAGACTTGAATGGGTGAAGATGTTATCGCCAGCTTTGCCAAAGCCTGAATAGCTGGCAAATCCGTGTTTTCCAAGGAAGCTATCTGCCCTGGCTGCGAGGACATCGATTGTCTGACGACAAGCATAAGAGCCTTTGCACCACCGCTTTGTAGGACCCTCCCTCGGTTTTCCTTGTCCTCCACAATACTCAGCAACGCTTTACCAACGGAGGCTCGAATCCCGGGACTATTTGTACTAGGCACAACCGCTGCCAGGGCATCCACGGCTCCGGCCGCAACCAATCTGTGCCCCCTCTCTTTGCAATGCTCGTCATTCTCCAAGATTGCATCTTCTACTCTCGTTGTAGCGCCCTTGTCAACCTTAGCCATACGCCTCAAGTTTTGAATATTGACTTCTTCCTCTGTGAGGCGGGGTCGGTAGGCGCATATGTTAGCGATGATGGCAACGATCCCGTACAGCAGGGCAGGATTTATTTCTGAACCGCCACGAGAAAGAACATCCTTGCGACGAGGAACTAAGGAAAAGAGCCGCGACAGAAAAACCAAATCGTTTGATAGCTCTTCTTTCACGGTTGAATCGGCACTCAGATACGCCAATCCCTCGATAGCATCAGTCAAAGACGATTTGTCTCCATTTTCACTGATGACTATCCCCTTCATCAATTTGGAAAGCTCCTCTTCCTTTCCCAGGCCAAACTGAGTTTCTGTGATCGAGTCTTCGCCTGTATCAGCAGCAGCGCCTCTGGATAACTTGACCAGAGCAATTGCAGCAGCAGCGCGAATAGCTGTGTCTGTCGTCTGAAGAGATTTGGATTCCAGCCATTGCAAAGAATGAGTCAAGATAATTGCACGACATGATTTCAACCCGCTGGCTTGGCCTAAGAGGTGTGCAACTTCTAAAGATAGTTGTGGAGAAAAAGAGAAAATGTCAAGACTATCCATCACGAAATCGATGAGGCCATCTTGCACGAAGATGGTCGAAGCTGATTCCCGATCGATTTGGAACAAGGCGGCTAAGAACGAGATCCCGGATAAGTTGTTGCTTTCATCTGTCTCTACAAGTCTTGATACGATCAGAGGCGTAAAAACTTTTCGTAGTGATTCCGTCGCTGATTCTGAATTTTGGCCCTTCGCAGCAGGTGTCGAATTTCGGACGCCTTGGCAGAAAGAAGCCAGAACCAAGTAGGCTTTGGAGCGATCCGCAGTCGGTTTCGTTGGTGAGAAGGCGGTTATCAAGTATGATAATTCGTCCGGTAAGGTAGAAGTAGCTGACTTGTCTGGTGGTAAGTCCTTGGCAGTTTGCGACATCCTTGCGAGGGTGCACGTGACTGGTGATATATTCTTTTATGTCCGACTCGTACTCGGACATCATACAGGACCTCTCAGGCGATGAGACTAAAGATTCTACCATTCAATCAGGAAATATGGTACTCTTTAGGATGCCAAGTGGTGAAATTCGAAGTGCCAAAGTTGAAAGAGACTCGTAAGGTCTTTTCTGTATGTTGCTCAAGCAGTTGACGAGATTCTAGTAAAGCACCATTACTCTGGGAAAGCTCGGACCCTTCTATGCAAACGACCTGATAAATCAACTATACGGGCTCACTTATGATATAGTTGGTAAATCGTTAAAAGTGATGCCGCCTCGGACTTTACAGGAAGTTGGTACGAATTATTTACTCGGTCCTAGATTTTATACGTTTATAGTTCAGAGTAGAGGATACTGACGCTACCAACGAGCTCATAAATGATGGACAATTCGTTCAGCCTTTAACTCTTGTTGAGATCGAGGCGCTCAAGCAGGCTGGTGTGCATGCATCGGTAAGGCAACTGATTGGTTTAACATCGGTGGCTGAAGCTCACATCTACGCAGGACATCATCAAAAAACAAATAGAGCAACATGGAAACTATTATCTTAAAACCGAATATAGCAAAGAAAAATACAAGAAACGGAAGGAAGTGAAGTTCGGAATGACTTTTCGTTACATCGAGGAAGGCATGCTAATTGGGAAATCAGGTACTCAAAATCATTCACCACCATTGAACCAACTCTATTCAATGTATGCGAATACTGGTTTAGTAAAGACCAAGCCAGAATTCGTGATATTCGCATAGATACTCTTTCGCAAATGTTGAATATGGCCAACATAAAGCCGGGAGGAAGGTATATCGCAGTAGATGAAGCTTCCGGGTTGATTGTATCGGGAATATTAGAAAGGATGGGAAGTAGGTTTGTTTGTCTTCACGACTATAACTTGCTAAAATGGCAAACTTAGGCGAGGGTCGGTTGATCACAATCTGCGACACTGATTCACCGCCTGCCTATCCGGTGATAACATACATGAATTTCAAGAAAGCGACCGTGGCGCCCGTTCTTTCGTCATTAAATTGGGCTACAGTCCAAGAGGACTACATTCCGAGTAACGTGATTCCGTCCTATTTGCTACTGCATATTGATGTCCCCACTAAGTAGTAGGCCCGTCCGATGTTCCCACTGACCAAGTCAAGTCTGAAAAACAAAAAGCGCGTCTTAGCAAGCGTAAGGCCGTATCTGACGCGTTGACGAACACCAGAGATGAGTTATTCGCGGGAGAGTTCGATGGGTGTGTGTGCTACAGCATCCATCAAACTAAGATTAACTATCGCCACAGCCTTATTGTTGCCAGTGAATATGACCCGTTCTCAATAGTGGCGAAGTTGTCTCCATATCTCGGGGGATCTAGCTTGATAGTTGTTCAAAGTCCTCATGTGCAGGTTAGCAAATTGAAAGTTTTTGTGAAAGGTATTGACCGTTGCACAGACTTTAGCTGATCTGCAGAGCAAGATGCGATCTCTACCACAATACCTTGCACCGACTCTGACGGAGGGTTGGCTACGTCGTTATCAGGTTACTCATTGCGGTCTACTGTGTAATGTGTAACCTGACGTCTTTTCAGGTTCTACCTGGACGTACACACCCTGTAATGTCTATGTCAGGTTCAGGCGGATATCTTCTACAAGCGACAAAAGTGTATGACAATCACGACCTTGTGAGCAAAGCCAAGCTTGACTATTTATTTAGATATGACGATCCTGCTGCATCGTCCGTAATGGCTCATCGTCGGCCCAAAGCAAAAATGCCAAAGGTAGATGTTGGTCTGTCAGAGAGGACTGAAGACAAGACTTTTCCTGGAACGTCGGACAATAGCGCAACAATTTTAGCGCCCACGTTAGACGCAATATAAAAATATTGGTGAGTACAAGTCGTGATGGCGGAATATTACCTTCGGCAATAGAAGTTCTCAATGTGGGTCTCTTATTTTTCTCTACTCGGTATACGGTTCGACCTACTAGTCAAGATATTACGTGAAACGAGGGGGCTGAGCGCTGAGTGTCAGACCAATTTAGATCGTTAGCACTCAGTTTGTGGCAGTAGTGCCAGCACCAAGCTGTCGCTACGGCCGATAGCATGTAACATGTATTATTGGACGGTGTGACCAATACGCATAGAGCGTACGTTCTATAAATCTCTGTCTCGTGTTTTCGTATAGAGATTGACGATTATATCATTCATAGTAAGGGTAATGATCCTGCGGCGATGTTGATCATGATGTGATAACAGTTGATTGGCACTTACGTGTGAGGGGCAATTCGCAAGAAATGTGCAGTAGAGCCTATTCGGCTGGAATGAGAATTTCAAAAGTAGCGGAAATCGATGAAATACCTTTATACCACCCTTTCACACCTTCAGTCTTGAATGTTTTCCATAGACAATCTATAGGATTTTTGTAGAGAGAACCTATGACTTTGCCATTCGGCAAGCGCGTTGTTGGTTGGTTATACATTCGTGTCAGGGCCTAATCCAGACGTCAGAGCAGGGCGTCACATGTGTTCAATGACTAACTGTATCTGCAGGCTGCATCACTATACACTTTTATATGTATCAGTCGTTATCAGTTCCAGATTGCAAAAATTATACCTACCACACAAATTCCAGAGACAGTACTGCTGGCCAGAAAAGTCCACGTGCTATTTGCGGGTAAGTAACCATGCTTCACGATCTGGTTTTTTGTGAAATTATAGCTTGGTAGTTGGACCTGCTTTGGTAATTAGCTAAAACCAGAAGATGACAACGGTTACGAACTGATGAACCCATGGATGTTCGAAGGATAGCAGCGTCAATTCCACGAACTAAGCCCTTGAACCTTTCTGCACGGAATACGGTTGCGAGGGCCTGAAAAGAGTTCTTGTAATAGTGTTGAGTACCGACAGGAAGGGCAGGGGAGTACGCCTACTGTGCGTTAGTATAATGGTGTCAAACCACGAGATTGACAGACCTGCATTCGCGCCTTGATCAAAAAGAGAGGGTTACCGAGCGAAGCTAAGAACAAAATAAACGATAGAGCGCAAACTAACTAAATTTAACTTACCACCCACGGCACCGCTTGCGGCTCCAGCGATCACAGACGTTATTGGTATCTGATCAACAGCTGAGCGACCAATAAAGCTATTCAGGTTACGCCGGAAAGGCTCATAAAAACCTGTTTGACGGCGAGGTTTCTGTTAACCGACGCTTGTGCAACTAGATTTACTCTTCTACCTAGACGCGATCCATTCAAGAGTACCTATCTCCGCTTAAAACTTTAGTTTGGCGTCAGCTGAAAGAATACCACCTCACTTGGTAGGCATACTGTTTATGACTTCAATAGGACTCGTAGTACATATGCACAAACGCAATACACTCACAGCTGGACCAAGGCCTCTCTGCATGCCTCGGATCCCTTCATTTCTCCACGTTTTTGCGAAAACGTCGATTGAATTTTTATACACCTTCTGGCTTCCCTCTTTCGCTAGTTCCCCTTGAAGTTGCAACCTAGTTTTGGCTACTTCGGCAGGGTTAGAGATAGTAACCTGCCAGTGGATAAAGGTTGGACAATTCCAGCAGAAAATGATGACCACTTCTGGGACGCACCGCGATACAAGCAGCTAATGCGCCACATATGAACCCTTCGACGGTGGATAGGGTGCCTTGGTCCGCCATGCGACTGTGTGATGTAGCAGTTCTGCCGCTGGGATATCAGATCACGTGCATTAAACCACAAATGAGAGCACGTCACTGACGCACAGCGGTTACCGGTTATTGGCCTTCCATGATCGTAAGCAGTTAAGCCATGTCACTTGAACATCGAGGACAGCATAAATGGTTGCATTCACCATTCAGCATGCAAACTGTGGTGGTGGTCGGGATTTTGGCGATAGTTTGGCCTATTTCGATGCGGATAATATCATCCCCAGTGCTTCTCTTGTTCATATCTCCCGTCATACTGCTTCTGTTCGCATTGGCACTGTTGATCTCGAACTTCTGGCTAAGCCATTTCTTGGACAGAAAACAACCGCCTTCTCGAAATGGTCTTTTTAATGCGGCACGTCCATTTGCTTTCTCCACACCCGCTGCATGGCAGGCTGTCATCACACGTTCCGAATGGTCTCATAAGGCTCCCCAGTCATTTCCGCCACTTTATCCAGAGTCACCTGTCGTATCGGCGGCGCTAAATGATATACTTATCATGGTTGTTAGGGATTTTGTGTTGACTTGGTACAAGGATCTATCGTCTTCTCCTTCTTTTCCCACTGCTGTCTCCTCAGTCTTGCGCGTCTCCGTCGAGCGTTTGCTTGATAGAGCAGGCGCCATCGATATATCTGCCTTCATTGTCAAGCGTATACTACCCAAAGTGACGGCGCATATTGAACAATTCCGCCAGTCGGAGGTAGCTTTACGTGGCGCAGGTCTGGAACGCCGACTAACACACTCAGAAGAGTTAGACCTTCTTTTGGCTAGTCGGTATGCTAGTATAGGAGTGGGCAAACTTCATCCTGCTATCGACAATCTTTCAACTACATTCACGAAGCAGTCCGAAGAAATGCACCTGAGGCAATTGGTTGACAAGACGTTACCTTTCATTCTACCAATGAAAGAAGCTCGAAGCAAAGCTTTAAAAATCGTCGTCAGAGAGATTGTCGCGTGCTCTGTACTTTCCCCCATCATGGAAATGATGGCAGACCCGGATTTCTGGAACCGTGCCATTGATCAAGTCGTAAGTGGTGGTCATTCTGAATAGTCGCTGTTTTACCTCCTTATCGCACCTCCTGTCATTCAGGCCGGGGCAGCAATACATCAACAGTATGTCATCTGATTGCCTTTCATTTTTGTACCTACATCAAGCACAGGAAACTGATCACCAAAGTGCGAAACGTTTTGGAGGCCCAGTCGCCTCGACCTCAACATCGCGTAACAACCACTGCAGCCCCTGCACCTACAGAAAAAATCACAATCCGCACAGATGTGCGTCAGTTTGAATCATTTCTTCGCAGTATCAATCGTTGTTCGTCGTTATTAGACGCCAGGAGACTAAAGAACGATGTCGTTGGGGAAATTAGGAGGACAAGGATACTTCTCTGTATATACTTTTCTTTAATGTCCATTGGATTGTGCTGAGCTCCTCCTAATATAGCTAGCCACGAAAAGGAGGATTGGATAAACGGCGAAAAGACTGAAGATGTGGTTGCTTTCCTTGATAGGCTTTACACTGCTAAACGCAAGGCTGAGCAACGAATTGTTATGCTCGGAGGGGAGGATGATTCAGTGGGTCAAAATTCTTCTCAGTGGCACTACACTAATGACCCACCGTAGAGGCATTCGACTTACAATGATACGGCGCCAAAATCTGGCTTGACTCTTCGCGATGTGCTAAGAAATCCAAGCTCCCTATCATATTTTATGGAGTTTATGGACCGTCGTAACCGATCTTTGCTCGTTCAATTTTGGCTTACGGTGGAGAGCTTCAAAAACCCGTTAGAGTCGGTGGAGTCAGGCTCGTCGGGAGATGAAGATGAACCGATACAAGACCCGTCAAGTTCGACTACTCTCAAAGAGGATATATCTATGATCAATGATCTTTATTTTGCTGGCCCTTCCCCACATCCCGCACTATCTTCCATAGCCAAGAAACATATGGATGTCATTCGCTCTTTTGCGCGGGACGAGCCGATGCCATCACCCTCTACCCAGAGAAGGGTACGTCGGAGCGTGATGCTAGCCCAGAGACACGTAGAACGGGACATGGAACAGGATTTCGATGACTTTGAAAGGTCCGAACTCTGGTTCCGTGCAATCGGAGACACCGAATTTGGCCAACGAGTGCCCACTGTTGACAGATCGAGATATTCAGCTTTTAACCCAGTAGCTCCCATACCCCAGACGACGCCAATGGTCAAGACTGGTCACGGACCCGTACCTCAAATCTTGTTGTCTTCAGAATTATCTTCCGTGCCAAGTGTCCCGCTTCAAAGGACAAGCAGTCTGGGGTCATCCATTACTATTCCGCCTGGCCCAGTACCTAATTCCCGCGGTTCACCTTCCAACATCGAAGTCCTGATGTCACCTGCCTCAGATACATCATCACAATCATCGAGAGCACCTCTATTCGATGATCCAAGCGAAGGCGTGGATCAAGCTCAGATACAAAGGATGGAAGCAATTCGAGCCGCTTTAACGGATATCATCGCCTTCGAACAAGAGCACCCACGAAGTACACCGGAAGGTGATGGTGTTGGTGATCAGGATGCTGCTTTTCACTCGCCACATACCAGACGCCAGAAACGGAGAGCGGTCTTTGACGACGATGTGGATGAAGACGCAGACATGGATGACGCAGATGATGATAGACCTGAAGAACCAGATAGCAATGCGCAAGGCTCGTTTCAACTAGCAGCACCGGGAGATCTTCAGCTTTCTTACGAAATCGCTCGTCTCGGCGATAATATCGCAAACTTGCAAGCACAAGATTTGATGCTCGACACCTTAATCAAAAAGGCAGAGTTGACAGGCGATACTCAAGAGCTGAAGCTTCTAAAAAGGTCCAAGTTGTCGATGAGCAAGGAGTTGAGGGAGCTTAAGTTCCAAAAATTGCAGTACGAGCAGCAAGAAACAGCGAATCGTTTACTTTCCGACCGAACAAAGGTTGCAATCGTGAGCTCAACCCTCGGACAGGAGGAAGGGAAATCCGTCGTTCGATATCTCATCGAAGTTCAACAGCTTGCTCTTGATGGCAGTTTTGCATCGGGGTGGGTTGTCGCACGAAGATATAACGAATTCCTGAATATGCATAACAAGTTGCGGGATCGCTTTGTGTTGGTGAGAAACCTGGATTTTCCGGGTAAGCGTCTTGTGACTGCCCTGTCTGGCAGTTTCCTCGATACACGAAGACAAGCCTTGGAGAAATACCTGCAGGTAAGTCGGTTGGTATTCTGTCTTTGTCTCCTTTTGATGAATCTACACATCAGAGCGTGATTGCCATACCGATCGTTTGCGAAAGCGACGAATTGCGTGCATTCCTTTCCCGTGAATCACCTTTCATGGCTTCGGACCGCCAGGCGACGATCCCCAAAGGTACTCCCACCTTCTCCGGGACCGATCTCGTGCGGACTGTGTATCGATCCGTAGCCGAAAGCATAGATGATATGTTCTTTGGCCCCTCGATGTTAGATGTCATGATCCAACGATTGACCCGACAAGCCGCAGAATTTGCGGGAATAGTAGGGTCTGGAGTGAACGATGAAGATCTTGTTACACAAGCATTAAGGGCCTCCGGAAAGACCACTTCTGAGGACGCCCTAATGCACCTTTCGGGTGACCTGAAGCCCCTGGAAGGGGAGACAAGCACATCTACATTTTCTGCGCCTATTTGTGATTTGGTACTTGCCATATTCGAGCTCAACAAAAAAAATAACTGGCTTCGACGCCAAGCCATTGTGATTATCTTGCAGCAAGTTCTTGGAGGCACGATCGAACGGTAAGTTATTCGCTCCCACCAAATGCCTGACTCGCTCAGAACCGGGATGCAGAAAGATCCGTGAAAGTGTCCGATCTTTTCTCGATGAGACTCGTATAATGTCATTCATCAATTTTTTCCGCGACGGACTTTGGCCTGGAGGAAAACTCAAAACAGTCAGTCTACCTCGCACGACTGACGAGAAACTCCGCACCCGGGATGAGGCGAATCGCAAGTTATCTTCCCTTGTACCAGGTATGTCAGCCGACGTTTTTTTTAAAAGTCATTCACTCATTGATTAACTTGTAGATTTGGTGGCTAATATGATTGGGCGGTCCAATGCTCGTCGCGGGGCGCGGAGACTGTTTGCAGTTGTGCAAAATCGTCGTTTGAACCAACATATAGCCTACACCGTCGTTGATGAGGTTTGCTCTCTAGCTCTGAAGTGTTCGCTATCTGATACAGGTGTTGGCAGGTTGTTAGCGCACTTTTTCCTGAAGTGGCCTCTTAGCTTAACTGACACTTGTTCCTAAATTTTTATATTACATGAACTTGACTGGGAGAACATTGTGATGCTATCCATAATTGCATTATTATGATATATTTTAAGGCTGAAAAGTCATTTGGCAATAATAAAAAATAAAAAATGAACCTGGCCCGGATTGAACGGACGACCTTATGGAAACCCCTAACTGGAATCATACGCGCTACCACTGCGCCACAGGTTCCTATAATTTAGTTTCTAAAGGATCATTCTGTCCAGCGAATACAACGGCCAAGACAGACGCTGCACAAGAAAGCAGTGTGTAGTAGTGACCGTCGCCTGATTTTGCTTAACAGTAATGTAGACATCAACCCAGTCCACCCACCTCACTAGCAAGAGCCTGAGAGTGGTAGTTAGAGCTCATCGTCTAAAACGGGCGTGCGAGGAAACTAGTAACCTATCAACCAGAGATGAAAACCAACGCAGGAAGCTAAGGCGAGGAACCATCTCCGCAATAGCACGGGGGAAAGGCATCGCAGCGCTGCGCTCATGCCATATTTCTCATTTACATTTCATTACATGGTCTTTACTTCACTGGGACTTGGCTTTCAACTTGCCATCAGAACTGCGTCTGATGTACGGGAAAAAGCCCCAATCATAACCGATTTCATAATTTCGGTAGTCATCTTTGACACAAAGGGTGCTGTGGAATTTAGAGTTCAAGAGAGATATCGGTTAGTCACCAGAAGACACTTACAGGTCTGCAGGCACGACGTGAGAATAGGCAACAATAAACAAATGTGAGGACATACATTCAATTCCTATGATTTGAAGATAAGAGCCAGTCCCCTGTCATACCCTATGTTACTGGCTTTCGAATGTGTAGTATTTGTGGTAGACCTACGGTTAAGACATGCCACCACGAGTGTCCTGGCGGTGGAGAAGAACGTCAAGACCCAAGAGCGGAAAAATTCAGTGAAGTGCACCTTCAAGTAAAAATGCAAGAGGCCACCCTACGGCGAATTTCCAGCGAGTGAGAGTGGAACAGAATATGTTATCGATGTTCCAGATCAAGAAACCTGAGACGAAAGTTGCGACACCTGTCATGAATAATTTGGCTATCAAACGGCGTGTTGGCTCGGGTATTTTCTTTGCCATATCGGACCAGCGGAGGATATATGTAGTACGAAATGCAGTAAGAATACACATGGTGGCGAATACTACCTGATGATAAATCGGATTGCGGTAGACATAACTTTGGTCTAAGGATTAGTGGGGTCACGGGGAAGACAAAGGAAACTTACTAGCTCCATGAGAAGAGCGCGTCAAAGACAATAACACCTAAGATGAGAGCTTTCACGCGAGGGGAGATTGTCTCATATCCGGGTTCAGTATCAAATAGCATAAATGTGCCGTAACTTGCGGCATAGATCATGGGGAGTTCATCTGCGAGTTGTGCCTGGAATAACAGGGTTGCATGAAATGCAAAACTACCAAGTCCTACGAGGACGAAAACCTGTGATGATATAACTAGGAGAAGAATTAAACATAAGAAACAAACTCACCGAGAAACCAATGACGAAACGAAGAGGAAGGGCGTGATTTCGAGACTGAAGACAACCGTAAAGAGCCATTGTAATCGAGAAAACGTTTGAAAACGTGTTTGCCATTTCGGCGATATAATGAGAAAATTGGTAATTTTGCTACTGAATTTGTGAGAGAGAAAAACAGATTGAAGAAGGAAAGCTGGTATTACCTCGCACCAATCTAAAGTAGCGGTAACTGGACCCCATACACCTGTTGTTAAATTGGCTGAGGACATGATCGTACTCCTTTGTGATTTTCAAACTCAGTGATGGTTGAACATGCTTAAATTACAAACTCCGAGTCAAACATGCTTCGTCGGCACTTTCACCAAGCTCTTCAGTCACCAGTAAGGCTAACTACTCTTCCAAATAAAATTCGTGTTGCTACGGAGTCTACCCCTGGTCATTTCTCATCCGTTGGTCTTTATGTTGACGCAGGTTCTCGATATGAGTGTCCGGAAACGTCAGGTGTCAGCCATTTTCTTGACAGAATGGCTTTCAAGGTCGGGCAATATTTACATTTCGTCACTTGGTTACTTTACATTTATTACCACAGACGACTTCATCTCGTACAGAGTCAGAAATGTCATCAGCGATAGACACTTTGGGTGGCCAGATAATGTGCTCCTCGTCTAGAGAATCTATCATGTACCAGTCATCTCATTTCCATCAAGCAACTCCCCTCGCCCTCTCCTTGATATCTGATACCGTCCTAAATCCTGCTTTCCTCCGTGAAGAACTCGACGCGCAACGTCAGGCTGCTCGCTACGAGATCCGCGAAATCACAGCTAAACCGGATACAATCATTCCCGAGGTGTTGCACAACGTCGCGTATGGCCAAAAGACACTTGGAAATCCCTTGCTCTGCCCCGAGGATCGCATCGATACAATTGATCAAGACATACTGCATAGTTGTATGAAGCATTGGTACCGTCCAGAACGTATGGTTATTGCCGGCGCAGGAATGCCTCACGAGGAATTAGTCGAATTAACAGAAAAGTATTTCTCATCCCTAAAATCAACACAAATCCCAGTATCCCAACCTCGACAAAATGCGCCTCAAGTTCCTCCACATCTCCTCTCTTCTCCATCTTCATCAGTTTACAAATCCCTCACTCGTGCCGCCTCGTCATATCTTTATCCTCAATCCACTATTGCTCCAATAGACCCACCCCCACTCTTTACGCCCTTATCCGGCTCCCAGTCAACTTACACAGGTGGCCATCGCTTCTTGCCCGACCCACAAGCCGAATTTAACCATCTCTATCTCGCATTCGAAGGTTTCGGTATCCACGATAATGACATTTACACTCTGGCAACCATACAGGTCCTCCTCGGCGGCGGTGGCAGTTTCTCCGCAGGCGGTCCCGGAAAAGGCATGTACTCCCGCCTATATACGCACATACTGAACCACTTCCCCCAAATCGACCATTGCGCGTCCTTCCACCATATCTATACTGACTCGTCCCTCTTCGGTCTCTTCGCATCTTTCGTGCCCGCTGAGCAAGGCGGTAATTCTCCGGCTCAGATTATGCCGCATTTAGTGCATCAGCTGAGCCTGCTATTGTACACTCCAATACCAGCTAGTGAGCTTGAGAGGGCCAAGAACCAGCTTAAATCGAGCTTAATGATGGCCCTGGAGAGTCGTGCGGTAGAGGTCGAGGATTTGGGCAGACAGGTACGTTTTACGGTCTGTTTCATAATTGAGCAATTTGGTTCACGATTTCGGTAGATTCTCGTGCACAATCGCAAGATCCATGTTTCAGAAATGACAGATCGGATTGATGAAGTGACCCCAGAATCCCTTCGGCACGTTGCAGAGCGGGTTTTCGGGCCCAATTCTAGCCGCAAGGCAACAGTCGTGGGCATGGGTAGAGATGACGTTGTGGACTGGCAAGGAATCCTACGCAAGTATGGTGTTGGGGGCGGCGCAGAATGACCTACAGGCAGTATATTAATGAACTAATTACTCCTTGATACATAGACGTGATAATTATTTTATTCTCGTCCATCTTGAATCTCGTCTAGTACTCAAAAATACCTCAGACCCGGGTTCGCGTTCCATCCATGAGTTTCGTTGAGTCGGTAATAGGTTTGTCACCTATTCGTTGTTAGAGCCCATCCAGATCTATGGAATAATTACGTACTCGAAGTCTTTGCCCGGGCTCAAATGCGCCAGCCTTCCCTCCTTCCGACAGGGATAAGCTTAGAACATCCCAAACTGTCAACTGGGCGTTGCGGTGCGAAGGGTGACGTTGTGTCCGTGCGTCTTCCACAATAAGGACTCTGAAATTGCGGACTTCGCGAGGGGGACATGCACACTGTCCTCCCGACGTGAGAAAATATACAAGAGGTGTGAGAATACCCACCTTCATTTCCTGTTCAATCTCTTCCCCAGCCCTCTCCCGTTCCTTATCCACTCGGTCACGGATAAATCTGGCGAGCCAACCAGCCTCGTTACAGCTCACGCGTGCGAGCACTGCTCTCGCCTCGGACGGGTCTTCCAGCGCATCGTAGAGGTTATCAATATAGTCCGGGGCAGTATCTGTTTGGGGTTGAGTGTCCAACAATATCAGGTACTCAGGTACATGCGTACCGTCCTCGCCGGGCATAAATCGGGAGCCTGCTCGGTGCTGTAGGCTATCCATGTAACCTTCATACCTACTTAGTTTCTTTTCAAGCTCGGCGCGAAGTTTTGATTCTTCCACTTCACGTCTACGCTATTTCTTATGTCAGACAAGGAAGTGTGCGTGTGAGAAGACAAATATACCTTCCATACTTCATGGACCTTAGCCTCTTCATTTTCATTTCGTGGTCCCTCTCTACCTTTATTGCCAGACTCGTCCTCGATGAACTCAATAAATGCCAGAGGATAGGCCTATACGATGAGAGCGTTAACACCCAATAACACTGAGGACCGAAACAGATACCTTTATCACCACGATGTCCATAGCAGCTACAAGCCCCCCATCCGGTGTAAGACTATTTAGCGTTGCAATTGGCATACTCATTTGGAAACCCAGTTTTGTATGCCATGCTACTAAATGAGACGAGTTCCCCGATAGTACAAGCGAAACTGAGTTGTACGCTTCCAGTATCTCTGTAGGGTCTTTGCGCACGGATGACAGCTGAAAATACGCTCGATCAGCGAGTAGATGCCCATGCCAACTAATCAACAATGCCCACCCTAGCACCAGCAACACCAATCTTCCTTCCCACTCGAATCACGCCCCTCCGTATAGCGCGTGCAAGTGGCTGATCAACCTGCGCTCGAAGTCGATACCATCCATCTGTAACCTCCAATTCTGGATGAGGTTCAATTGGCAGACCATCGTCCGTGATACCCGCTTCTGACCAAGTGATGTTCGACACGCAGAGGACCATGGGACAAGACGCTGGCGCATCGCGCGTAGCCACAAGTCGAAGCGGCGGGCGTGTCCCGCCGTTTAACTCTCGCTCATATCTAAGTGATGGCATTGAGAACGTGACGTCTCTTCTGGATCGAAGAAATGGAACAGACCTGTAGAGCAACTGACAAATCATCTCCGCCCAGCACCATCTTTTCGTTGAGGGATCCCTCTCACGATCCGGGTCCAATGAAACCATTCCAGCGAGTTTCCATAAGATAAGACTCCAGTGATTGTCCACCCACGGTTTCGTAGCAAGTACACATCCCCTCTCGAGTAACACATTCAGAGCAGCCGAGGCACCTAGGATCTTGGGTGTGGATGAGGGAAAGTCCAGGTCGGTTGGGAGAGGGAAGGCGGAGGACGTGTGAAAGGAATAGTAAAGGGCGACGGCAGGAGTGACCTGGCTTAGTTCAGCTGCGTTGCTAGAGGATGAGTCAGCGACAAACAACGAAGGCATTACAGCAGAAGCGCATACATTCCCATGTTTTCCAATTCGGCCGAGCTATAGGATTGGGGAACCAGACCCGACGCGGCAAGAGTCAGTCTATTCGGAGGCTTTGCTATATAGCCGGTTATCTTGTGCCCGCGATCATAAATAACAACACTCACTCAGGTCAAATGCCTTCCACTTCGCCTTCAATGTCACCCCTTGATGAACAGGCCGTCGCTCACGCGTCATACCGTCATCAACTGGGATAGTGACTACCGTTCTATGATCAAGTGCTATACGATTAGGTTCCCCAGGTTTCATTCCTGCCTTGAAAGGTGTAACAAATTTCGAGGGAGTGTCCCGTACCCCTCGACGCGTGATACCCAGTGGACGCACGGGCGTGGCGAATGTCGTACTATCAGAAAACGGATATGTGCTTCCCCGAAATTGTGCACTTGCCACGGGCGTAGCTGCGAGTGGATGTTGAGAGCTTGTCGATACAGATATATGTGGGAGTCGGTTAGGATTTAGTGGGGAGCCTGCAAACCCAGGCGAAGAATGTAATTGTTTGGACGGAGAGGTGGATTTGATAAGGGGTGATTTAAAGGGTTTCGGTTTATTTCTGGGCCTGAGCTGGTCGTGTTCCGAGAGATGAGATGGAGTGCTGATACTTGCGGAAAGTTTGTGAAACCCCACTGGACTGGGACTGACTGGGAAGGAATTTTCGACTGAACGGAGTGCCCCTCGCAGAGGTGAAGGCGGGTCAAAATGGGGACTACCTGCGCTCGGAACGACAAGTTCCTGTTCTGCTTCTCGCCATATCTCCTTCATCTTTTCTTCTGCCTTTGCTAGCGCAGAATGTGAGGGAGCTATCCAGCCTTTTTTTGATGCTGTCATGAACCCAGTCCCTGGTACAACAGTAGGGAGCCCCGAGGATGCTGCGAACTTTGCGGTGAGGAAACCAACTTCAGCTGGATTGATTGGCTCTGGCTCAAACCACGAGGAATAGTCTCGTTCTGGTGGCACCTCAGGGGATGATGGGTGTTCTGAAGAGCCTAGAAACATGTCAGAGCTAAATTTCGAAGCAGTTGTAAATCCAGGGGGATTTGCAAAGAGTTTAATAGATTGTAGTTTGGGGGCGAATGGGTTATCTAAATCATCAGGAGCAGAGACGAATGGCGAGAACAAGTCGTCATGAGCACGGGTAGCAATATTCTCCTTTCTACTTGACGTGTCAGTGATATCCCGCTGTCTGCTTGAGCCTTGCGATAGCTTTGCATCAATCTGGTCAAACGCTTCGATATCTTGTTCACTAAGATCTCCGACCTGGTCATCGTACGTTGGAGAAGAAAGCCGTTGCCTTTTGCGAGGTGATTCATATCCACCTGTGAGAGGTGAGCGTGTACGATGCATGACCGCCGTTGGTGGTGGTTTAAGTTGATCTTGGACGCGACTCGGTCACGCGTTGGGCCACGTCGACTTGAATTATATCATTTGTAGCTACTGGAACGCTACTGTAATTTGTGTATAAGGTGCCCTTTGGCATGGTCGTAACAGATGCTTCAGGTCAGGCCTGGTCAGGCTTAGCGTGGACCATTCCGACCACGTCTTACGTTCAAAGTTTTTGAGTTTTGTGTTGGAACTTCAATTCTCAGCCAACGGTCACTGCTAAATCCTGGCAACTGTCCATTCTTGTTGCCCCGGGTGTGGTTCTGTTCAAAAGGAGCCAACAGCCATGAACGGTACCACCACCAATAATTCCCAAAACGCGTCTACGAGGCTCGCCAAGCCTCCACCTGTAGGCCCCACACCTCCAGCACCCACAGCACCCCCGCCAGTTCCACCAAATCCGAGTCATTCACACACTCCGCCAGTGAACCGTCCAATTCCGTCCTTGCATAACCACTCCGCTCCGGTGAATGGTCATCATATGAGAGGCAAGAAAAAGACAGAGCCACCGGTGGACCCTGCTGCAATGTACGAGAGCCTGAAAAGCAGAATTGCAGCTTTAGAAGAGGAAGAAGTTATCGAAGAGGAGGAGGAAAAGAGATACGGTACGAGTGTGTTTCTACAGTGCCAACTTACATGGTTTAACTCGGATGGTATCCTAGCTGAGGAGGCCCAAAAATCCGTCAAGGGTATGGAAGATAATGCTATTCACGCAAAATACATCGAGTTGGTAAGTATCATGTTTATGGTATCCCGTAACCTTCAATGTTGCCCTAGTTCGCAGAGATGAAAAGGGTCGAACGAGATCATGCCAAGGAAAAGCAGAAGCTGCTGAAGGACAAGGACGCAGGTATGTTCATGAACATCGTTCCCGTTTTAGCTTCCTTTCACCTCGGCCGAAATAAAGCGAAAAGTCAGTTAACGAAAGCGAACCAGACGAAAACGAAGATGGAAAACCTGGCCCGTGAACTGCAGAAGGTAGCCCATTTTTTCCTATGAGCGGCGCACCTTTTC
>QLPE01003858.1:27989-136013 GCA_003314125.1 Hygrophorus russula | reverse complement strand
AAATATTTTTAAATTTTTAAATTTAATTATTATTCGTGAGAATAATCTGAACCGTATACCTTCAAAAATGCCTGAAAATTTCGATGCGGAGACTCAGGTTCGTTTTCAATCTTATTCAAAGTTCTTAAATCTGAAAGAATTATCAGAAAGAACTTCAAAATTTCTTGGAGGTAGAGCAAGCTCGGGCACGCGTACAGTCATCCGTACATAACTTTACAAGCCTTTGCTGGGACAAGTAAGTATCTTATTCAACTTGGCTACAAACTCAAAAATTTTAGTGTCGGCTAGGTGCATAACTGGTGCACCGTCTACTGCTTTCAGTCGTTCTGAGGATAAATGTCTTGTAAACTGTGTGGAGAGGTTCTTGGATACAAGTTTATTCATGGTCAAAAAGATTAAAGAACAACGAGACACCTCACTTTAGGCCGGTCACTTCTCGATACATGTGCTATCTTCGTACATTCATCTAATATCGTTACTCTATAAAGCCTTGATCTTCCCCAAAACATAATACACCACAGCCGGTCCCATGAAACAAAACGCGTCAAATATCTCTCGTTTCTGTCGTAGTTTCAGTGGTACCTCTATAACGCCGGTTTTCGACCCTTCCACCAACGACGAAGTATCGAGAAACCTTGTCATCACCCGGTCTTTCTCCTGCCACAACTCTCTTAACCACAAGTCAAATCGGGTCTTCTCTGCTTCAGGGATGTCAATCTCTACTGCCCGTTTGTTCAGCGATCCGTTCGGAAGAATGGTGCCATCACTTGACGAGACATCTCCGATAGGGATCTCCCTGGCTACGTCGAACATCCTCAAGTGTATGTAGATGACGGGCGGAGGCACCCTATCGCAGAAAATGGATCTCAGGGTGTAGTAAGACTGACCATACCCACCCCGTGGAACACCTAGACACTAGGTTGGCAAGTTGCTTGTGACTAGCCGGATACCTTACCTGGATACGACATGGTAATGTCTATTAGCCGTAAGGAAGGCATACGAGGCGAGAGTGAACGTAGGCTGTATTGCAATCCCGTGGATCGAGGAAGCAAAGCATTCGTCAAATCCGGCTTGGCATGGTTTCAGCATGAGCTCTAAATCATTTGTCGAGACACCCACAATCCCTAATTTGTCTGCGTATTTCTTGCTAATAGGTCTCGTGTCTTTGCTCACAAGGGTGCCTTCGGGATAGATAATCAATGTCAAAGGTTTATCTTGTTTTTCCGCTTGTCTTGCCAACGTTGACAAGTCGGACGCTAGCTGTGCCCGATCAGACGCCCAAGATCGTGCAAGAAATATGAAGTTAAAGAATTGCATTCCCTAATTAACTGGTGGTCAGCACTTGAGGGGAGGCGAATGTGATGACAGGTAGGATCATACCCAGCCCACAATGGGCACCCATTTTAAGCTTTTCTTGAGGACGATGAAGACATCTCTGTGGGTTTGCATAAAGTAGGCCAGGCACCACGCATACCACCAATCAGCATAGACCTAGAAGTGTTAGGGGGGGGAGGGGGTCAAGAAAAATCTTGAGGTTGCAGGAGGACATTGTACCTGGTGGTTCGCAACCACGACTGCCTTGGCCGGTAGATTTAACGCTATTACCTGACCTGCCTTATCTTTTATAATAACATTCTCAATCTCTTCCTCAGTAAAACGACCTTGTCCTTCTCTTTCGAAGCTAATCTTCAGTGTTGTTGGGGAAAACCATTGGCACATCAAAACTGCACACGGGCCTTCAGGTAACTAGGACACTGTCACGGCTGGAAAACCCACCCAGCAGGGTACCAAAACAGCCTTTTGTCCACCTGATGCCTTTATCGTATAACTTTTTTGCCCATACAAAGGGTAGTGCTCGTAAAGAGATGAGAAAGACAAGTTGACAGCCGTGGACCATAATACAGCCAATGTTAAAAGTGACCACGAACAAGAAGCCATTGAATAGTTGAGTCCATGTCCTCGGTGGGCGTGCAGAGGTTTCTAAGTTGTAGGTTGAGGGTATAGCTGTCATGTTCCAACGATACGAACGAAATGTAGAGCGCGCCGCAGCATCCCGTCAGACGCGTGGTTACGATCACGGGTCACTGACTATACATTTCGATATGCAACAGCGATTCATTGTCGACCTCATTACCGTCCTCCTCGAATGTGACCATCATTGGTGGACTCAAGATCTCCTTTCCTTGATAACACTTTCTACAGACTGGCTGGAGCCTGTGAGAAAACACCTATATTCATGTCCTCGTTTGCGTTCATTCAGGGCTTGTTCGTTGCTGGCCCGGTCACTAGCCCAAAATCCGTGTCTCAATCATCTTATAAAGGGCATCGACCTCCGCCCAACCATCGATCGCTACGATCGAATCCCGGTGGAGATGGATGGCCTTAGATTCATTTTGAGTCTCGATGGCCTGAAATCCGTCACATTGGGCGGGGAGCTAGCAGTCAAAGCAGAAAGATTTCTGCGTATGTTAACAAACTCACAAGCAGTCATCGAAATGCACATCGACGGCACAGTACCAAATGAACCTTCCAGCTGCATACGCTCTCGAAAGCCTGCATCACTGGAATGGGACGATGGCATAGCGTTTACGTTCCCGAACCTGAGACGACTAAAATTGTCTCGCATCGAACTGGTCATAATATATCCTTCCATCCCATATCAGCTCCCAGTTACCCATCTTGCTCTCGATAACGTGAATATAATCGGCGGACATATTCATCATCTTCTTAATCAGTCATGGTCATCCCTCCAAAATCTTTTCGTGACGGCTTCAAGTGCCTCGGAGTTTGATGAACATGTCAAACTCATGTTGGACTGCTGCGGTCCCACACTCCAGAGTTTGCACTACGAGGTGCAACGAGATGGCCGGTCCGATGAACGCCTATTTGATGAAGAATCTACATACTGCCCATCACTTCGCCAACTCCATCTTCGGGGTATGGAAATGGACTTGGAAACGCTCCGCTCAATTGGGCAAGTTTGCCAGAGTTTAGAGGAATTGGTTGTTTCTGGGCGCATGGTCCGGATTAGACCGCTGGAATGGGTTACGTTTATTCGCTCCGGCGCATTTCCCTTTTTACGACGATTGAGTACGCCATGGGGTACGAACTATCCTCCATTTGCATATTGGTCAAAAGCGACGGGGAAGCCAGTGTTGGAAGCGTCTGCCATGAGAAGTATTGTCCTTGTTAAATAAATAAATAAATAATTAATTAATTAACTGAATCACTTGACTTGATTTGGGAAGTAAATGAGTTCCTCCTCGTACCTTACCGTGAGCACCGCGAGTACCGTCCAGCTCAAGCACTAAATTATTATTTAAACCCCTTAGTGCACTTACAGAATGCTCTAAGCATACACTCTTTTCAAGCCGTCGACCACCAAATAGCCCGGGCAACAATTTTTCACCATCAATGCATGCCGTTGCCATTCGCTCACCACCGATGCAGGGACCTAGCGCTAGTACACAGCGTGTCGCTCGAAAAACTACCTCATTCTTGTCTTTACGACGAGAAAAAAACAAAGCACCCCCAACTGCGTCCGATCCTTCAACTCCACCTTCCAGACCCAAGCAGACCTACTTCGACGTATACCCGAGGCCAACCTCAAGCCCTACAGAGACTACCATCAAACTCAAGGCTCGAGAGGTGTCACCAGCTAGAACTGACCCTTCGCACCACGACGATTCCTCATCTATGGGCAGGAAACGGAAGGATAAAGGCCGGGTGGTAAAACAGCAACCAGAACCGTTCTACTTGTTTCCAAGTTTTGATCAAGCAGACGATGAAGTTAGCGGTGAAAAAACTCCGAAGGCATATCCATATACACGGACTCGTTCTCGGACGGGCCCATCAAGTAAAGTTCCTCGCTGGACAGACATAACGGCTATCCCGCCTCTTCTATTCTCTGGTTCATCCATTCAAACTCATTACGATACCCCTCCGCAGACGCCAGTAGATAATATATCTCCTTTTAGAGGTTATCCCGTGGAGGTTGCTGCTCCCGTCTCTGGTGTAGAGACCATGGATGCCTTGGTGGATGGCATGAACGGCGGTGATGACATTATGGGAAGTAGCATGAGTCGGGCTAGGTTTGGTATACCTGGCCACCATCCACTTTATCAACCCCCGTTGCCCACCCCGCCGCCGGGTGTTATCCTAGGGGGCGGGAAGAGAAGGGGGCGCGAGAGGCCTCCTAAACCTAGCACTTCAGACGATGATGACGCCGATGACGACGACGACGACCCTCCAAAACGAAGTCCTGCCCCCCATCGCCGACGACATAACCGACTTCCATCTTCTTCACGCACCGCGTCAAATGCAACAATCACCATCCCGCCGCCACCCTACCTTACCACTTTGGAAGACGTCGACCCGCCACCTTCAAGCCACAAACCAATTGCAGCACCACACAGACCCGTAACAGCGCCTTCTTCAGAGATATCAAAGGCCGTCCCGCTATCCATTTACGAGATCATTAGAAATCATGCTCCACCCGAGGCACAAGTACGCTCGAGACCACCCACGTCTCAGTCGTCCTCGGTCTACGGTAGCAGCCACGGTCATGCAACCGTATATGAAGAGATCGAGTCAGAACCCGAACCATTGACAGCTGATGAAGAAGCTGAGTTGATGTCTCGTTCCTCCATTGATAGCATAGCGGACGAAGTACGACGGACTCTCCGAAATCAAAACGTATCGACTGTAACGGCTACGATCACTGCGCCTCCACTTCAGCACGCTCATACTTTCCCCAAGCGTCACTCGATCTTATCTGACAACGCTAGTACATATTCTCCCCGCTCTGATTTGGGTGCCGAGCCTTCTATATACTCTTCGTCTGCAGCGTCAAGCTACCCACCATCTTCTCCCTTTGATGTACCGAATTTCTTGTCAACTTCACAGCCTACTGCAAATCAAGCTGTAGCACAGTACCTACGATCCACTCGGCTCACTACTTTGTTGAAACTTACTCGCTCTCCTCACGCTTCACATGACGACCCCCTCACCGTCAGTCTTTCTGACTTAGGAAGTCCCTCGGGTTTCCCGCTAGTGGTGTTCTTGGGTTTAGGCTGCGTAAGACATGTAATGGGCCTGTACGATGAGATGGCGGAATGCCTTGGTTTGAGGTTAATTACAATTGATCGGTACGTCATTATTCGCAAGAGTGGTAACTCAAGTTCTAATATTCGACTTCCACAGATGGGGCCTTGGTCGTACCGAATCGCGTCCCAAATCGGCAAGAGGCATTATGGAATGGGCTTCGGTTGTGGAAGAAGTGCTTGACTTGTTACATATTGGACAGTGTAGTGTCATGGCACATTCCGCCGGCGCCCCTTACGCCCTTTCCTTCGCTAACAAACTCCCAAACCGCATCCGCGGAGATATTTGTCTATTAGCGCCCTGGGTAGGAGGTAGCGAAAGTGGTAAGTTACATTCACACTATCACCCAGAACTTAGTACCTGATACTCTTTAACAGGCAGTTACAAGTGGCTGAAATACGTGCCAAATGGTATCCTCAAGACTGCTCAGGCCGCCGAGTGGAAATTGCAAGCCTGGATGATCGGGAAACCACCTACTTTGGCCTATGAAGGCATCGGATACAATCTCCAGACTGCAACAGCGCATACCAAATCGACACCCAGTCGCAAATCCTCTCCTCCCCGCTCGAACGGCCACTTAAGCGTCATGTCCTCTCCCGAGAACAAACCACGCCCCAGTATCAGTTCGCTCCACCTAAGTGAATATGATGACCTGGGTGACTTTGAGGGTCGGTTCGAGAGCCGGAGCACATTAGGCGGGGTGATTCGGACACCTACCCAACCCGTCGTACCTGGCGGCGACAGCAAGCCGAATAAAAGAAAGGTGTCAAGGGGGTTTATTGATCGACTCAAAGGAGGGCCTTCAAAATCACAGCCTCAATCTCCTACGGAGGATAAGCCGAGTCCTGGAAGAAGGCTCAAGGCTCTGAGATCTATGGGGTCGCTCAAGGGAAAATCAACTTTCGCGGCCGGCTTAAAAAAGGCGTCGGACCCAACTCCGAGACTACCACAGCCCATTGCAATTGATATAGGTCTCGGCTTCGATGAGATCAACTGGTCAAAAACCATCGCCTCAGAAATATCGCAGACGCTGACGGACGAATTCTGCATCACTCCTGAAAAGTTCTCTTCGAACGCACACGGACCATACATCCGCCCCGAGGGCCGTCGATCAATATCATTCAGCTCCCCCCGATCATCGCCTCTGTCTCACCTCGGCTCGCCTGTTCGTAGTACATATGACACCAGCACTGAGCCAGGCAGCGAGTATCAGGCCACGCTGGGAAATGCACTCATTGCTGCGTCCCATGCCGAGTCAGCGAAGGGCACCCACAATGATCTCTTGCAAATCCTGAACCACGACAATCATCCCTGGGGCTTTTCGTATTCTGCATACCCACACAGAGTACGCGTGTGGTACGGGGACAAGGACGAGAAAATTGCTGAGAATGCTGTAAGGTGGATGGAACGGAACATGGGCTCAGATAAGTGCAGTGTCAAGGTCGTGAAAGGGGCGGACCATGGCCTTATGTATAAAAGTTCAGTGGTCGTAGAGGTATTAGAATATGCCAGTCAGAAAGGTTGGTCGTTATCTTCATGACTTTGTTGATTTGCTTCGCTAAATTGCACCCTTGCAGATTATTGATGTTTCCCAGGTTTGCAGGTTTTTACGGTGTTCGTTTCCTCTCACCTTCATTCGACATACCCCTCGTTCCACCTGTTCATTCATTGTATTTCAAGGGGAATTCACATAACTCATCTACATCATTCTCCCTTAGTTTACACTACTGTCATACCACCGCATTATAGTAATTTATACCTTGAGTTGTAATGATGTAGATTCTCGAAAAAAAAGGGCAAAAACATCATGAATTCGTCGTAAGATAGCATCATACCAATGCAGAGTTATTAACAATTCAAAATGTCCTTTCGTGATCCATTATCATCCAGCTCAGCCGGATGAAAGCTATCCACTAACCATCCACAGAAACCGGATCAAATCCAACGACCCCTAACGACGTGCCGAGTAGTAGTGCAAACCATTCCCAAAGCTAGAACGCGGGCGCCCTATTCCCCTCTTGTTCATGAGTGTGCTGTCACCCGGTGTCTCCAACTCCAGAGGGACATCAGGAGGGAACCGATCCTCAAAAGGATTCCTCGGTCGCGGCGGAGTAGCTGACAATGGAACCTCTTGCATACCTGTGAGGGCCTGGTCGTGCGGAAGCCACTGCGAGTTGCCGTATGCCTGACTTTCGGCGTCGTGGATCATCGCGGCAGCACGCTGTCGGCGACTACGGTATACGAAGATGAGGGCGACGGCAAGACAAAAGAGAATGAGGACACAGATGATAACGAGGACCGCAATGAGAGGTTTGGAAACTGTCTGGGTTTTCGTTGGAGCAGTCGAGTCGGCGGGGGTAGGAGACGCGGAGGACGTGGGAGACACCTGGACATGTACAGCAGCAGATGGCGAACTAGATGGAGCGCTAGAGAATGACTCGGAGGCGGAGGCAGATTCAGTCGGCTCGGTAGTTGATGTCTCGGTTGCCGACTTGGAGTTGGACGTGGACGTGGGCTCTGCAGAGTCTGACACAGAGTTTGACGTGGACGTGGGCTCTGCGGAATCTGACGTGGACGTGGGCTTCGCGGAATCTGACGTGGACGTAGGCTCTGCAGAGTCTGACGCAGATTCAGTTGGCGCACTGGTCCCCGTGGGCTCAGTGGTTCCGGTACTGGAACCTGTCGGCTGTGCGTCGCCTGCGCAGCGTCATCAATAGATGACAAAGGCGCAATTTACTATAACCTACCATTGTTGTCCGCGATCGTGATATTGAGCGAGTGGAATGTAATTTGGCTGGTGTTGTTGAATCTGGTGTCAGGGATGTTTGTCACCGTTATTGTGTGGATGACGGTAGGGTCAAGATCGACAATCGAGAACAGGACGATCTAAATTGCAAGGAGGTAGGGTCAACAACGATAAGAGATAAGCAAATGAAGAACATACAGGTGCCGCCTGGTTTTCATCGACTATGCCGGGTCGATTCCCGTCGACAAGAGACCATGAACCTTTGGTAACATTAACCAAATCGCAGTCAATACAGACAGCATACGCAGCGCCCGCAGACCGAGGTAATCCTATATACTCTACAGCAACGGTGCGGTCTATTCTACGAATGAGACACTGGGCCATCAAAAAAAAAAATGATCGGACGCACTAGGTAACAAGACACCGAAGGATGCGCCAATGTTATCTGAAAAGGTAAACGGTGGAGCAGACGAAGTTGGCATAGATGAAACGATCTCCCAGTCAGGTGAAAAGTGTACATCAGAGCTGTTAAATCCGAGGGTGACGTTTCTGGTGGACTGTTGTGGTATCGGTAGAGCTTGACCGAAAGCTACGAAAAAAGAAAGGACCAAGCAAAGGTAAGCTGCGAATGAGTGCATCGTTAACGAGGAATTAGATGCGAATTGAGCTGCTCAGCAACTCCCAGCGCTGGTAAAGAAAGTAAGGGATGATGGGTGTAAAGGAACAACACCGGAGAAAAAGCTGTGTTCCAGGTTTGAGCCGGGGAATAGCGCGCGTGCTCACGCATCATCACCTAATGTCTCGACGGTCGAGTCCTCAGTTCGTGCACAGGAAGACCCTGCCCATCAAACGAAACGACGCTGAGCCACTCACTCGCGTTGATCTTCAATATGACCTACTGCATCATATATTCAGTGATAATCACCAAGTTTTTACAGATTCACACCGTACTTTACATGGTGATCCACCCGGAACAAAGGTCACTTTTCATGACTTGTACGTCAACGCTCTCGTAAAATCACCCAGAGCATCCAAGGTTTTGAAGGAGAGAATGCTCGACACCCCAGAGTTCGGTACTGACTTTGCGAAACTTGCTCTGCTCGCAAACGTTGGTAGGATAAACACTACAATGGCTTGTAAGTCAGTTTCATCGTCATCCCCTTCTGCTTGGCCACAACATTTTCAGATCCTCGTTAACTTTGCTGCTATTCTCGCAGTCTTTCCAGAAATGAAAACAGCAATCCGCACTTATCACCCCATCCCGGCCCTTCAAAAGACAAATGGCAATCTCCAGGATGCTCCCCGCATCAAGAATATTCTAAAAGCTTGCCTTTTGGATGGCGAGGCTAAAGAAGGCGTTCCCTCCACACCCGTTGACATTTTATCTCGTTCCGTATGTACTATCACACAAACCCAATGCCGCGCTAAATCGGGATGACCACAGAGGTCCGGAAAAATTCCTCCGACAAGTGTAGTCAACCTCATCTTCGTTATGGCAAACCATGCTACCGTACGTCTTTCCATATCATCTATGACGCCGTCTAACATAAACTCAGCCCCTAGCTCAAATGCACTTCGACAACACCCTCGATTTTCTTGACCTCTTCCTCCCAATTCAGGTCTCCTCGTCCTCGCGAGCTCGTGCCTTTCTTTGGCTAATCTATCACTACCTCGAGTTGCCCTCATCTTCTATTACAGCATCCGTCGAGGACGATGACTACGACGGTGAAGGTACCGCCGGCCCCACCGCTAATCCCTTTTCTGATAAACATGCCCTTCTTCACCCCGGTAAGATCCCATTGCTGAAGACCCTTACGCCAGAAGAGATGGAATTGGAGAATGTAGATGAAGAAGAAGAAAAACTGTGGGGGGAAAAGATGTTATTGCAACGGAAAGAATTTCAGGCCAAGCTGGATAAAGCAAAGGACAACAAGAAGGTAGCTACGGTCACAGCGGAGGAAGGTGGCAGCAGTGCGGCTGGACCTAGCACTGAAGGTAAGGTCTGCAAGGTGTTAATGGTGTTACTGGCGTGGCTTAATATGCATACAGGGGCCGAGAAACCAAAGCCGACGGCCAAGGAGAAAAAGGCAGCTGCGGACAAGGCTCGTAGAGAACGGCAGAGGGCTCAGGCACGAATCAGGGAGTGTTCTGTGCCGGTCTCTGTCGCAGAAGTTCCTATGGCAGATGTTGAGGATCGGGAAGATAATAGTATTACGCTGACAGAAGGTGGGTATGTCGTGTGTCTTCTACATCCAGAGATTAACCACCTATCCCGTAGCGCCGACTGCCCTTCCACCAAGCATTCCTGAGCCTCAAGCTCCACAGCCGTTGCATGCTACTCATCCAACACGCCACCACCACTTATCTCAACATCCCCAATCGAGGTCCCGACGGATTAACACACCCGAGCCACCTTCAACCCGTTACAATCCTTATAAATTGACTCCTGTGGCTACTACTAGTAATGGCCATCGTCATGGTGGCCTCCCGAGGCCGGCTCTACCGCAAATACCTCCCCGCCCTCGACAGCGGGTTCATCCACCCCGGTCCATGCTACAACGTATGCATATTATATCATTTTAGCTAACCCTTCTGATTGAACCGCGATGCAGATGCGTGGCACATAGTCACCACAACAGACCCTCTACACGATTCTGACGAAGAGCCAGATGAACAAGTGAAAGTTGACTACAGTGCGTTTCCGTCTTCACCGATTTGCAACTTCTCATTGCCTTTTGCTGCAGCTCGCCGTCTGCACATCCTCAGCCGTCTGCGCGGGAAAGAACCCACGCCTGACCGTGACTTTCAAGTTCAAATCGCACCGACGCCCATGGATGTGGACACAGACACTAGCGGGGGACGGACTGTTAGGCCTTCGTAAATGTCCGATTTGCTTTTCAGAGTTATCCAACTTGTACTATAGTTCAGTGGAGGGGGTATTTTTATTTATTAGCTATAGTTATGCACAGCGGGAAGCTTGATTTTCTTGTATTAACCGCGCTGTCTATACATTCATGAAGAGCAAGAGCAAGTAAGCGTCGTTATCCTACACAGTGTCAATATACGGCACAAGCCCAAAAAAAAATGTGATAATATGCAAAAGATGATGACGGACAGCGCGAGCCATGGAGGATAAGAACGAATATAATGGACAGTAAAAAAGAATAAAAACGTTGTAAAAAAAGAAAAAAAAAAGACAGATGGAAACGAACTTAAACATTTTGGTAAACGGTCTAATCCTGACATATAAATACAGAAATAATACTCCACATTCGAGTTCTCCAGCCCGACGATACAGAAAGGACAATGGGAAACCAAGTGGTGGGGGGGGGGGGGGGAGAGGGCTCGCTGACATCGTCATTCTGCAAGCCATTTTTCGCATTTCTTGGCATATTTGTCGAGAAGTTGCGACAAGTCCCGGACGACAAATGTTAACACGACACTAGCAAAGAATTCAGACGAACGCTTTAGTTTGACCTCGGCAGCCGCTCGGATATCTACGGGCAAGGCGGCATAAGCTGGGGCTATGGGTTGCTGAGAAAGCAGCGCTCGTGTGTGTTCGTCCAATAACTGAGCATGTGAAAATAGTCTAGTGAGTCCTGCTACATATGCGGCGGGCGAATCGAGGCTGTGTAAATATGAATATATATATCTCCCGACAAGCAAGTTAGAACCATACTTTTTTCCGTTCGTAAACTTATCGAACTGTCGAGTCAGTTTTCCACCCCAAGCTATGACCTACATGAATTTGATACGTCAGATTTCTGATATTCACTAAACAAAATGAACTTACGCCACTCGTCTTCTTCAAAACGAAGCCTTCCCCAACGCCTAACTTTTTTCCAAAGTTGGCCACGACTCCATCACAAACAGACGAGAACTCCTCCAATTTGATCATCCAAGCTTCCCCTTCCTTCCTTCCAATACTGCCAATCCCAAGTCCAAGTCCACTGCTGACATTTCCGGCACCAAAGTAGTCCGTGCTGGAGAGCTGTAGATCCTCCAACGCAGAACATAAGACTTCAACCACGCGCACCTTCTCAAGCACATTTGTCAATTTCGCGCCTCCTTGGGACCAGACCTCCTGCGGTACGTGCAGGCGCCGTGTCACGTATCCGCCAGTTTTGGACGTCATGGTGGTGCGTAACAAGTTCATCATGTGGTACGGTTTACGGAGTGCGTCAGTTGGCGGCGCGGGCGGTAACGGGGATATAGGCGTTGTTGGAAGATTGCCAGAGAGCATTGGCGGCGGCGGGACAAGGGCTGTGGCCGGAGTCGTTACTGTCACTGTTGACGGGCCATAGGTCAAGGTCAAATCAGTCTGAACCACCAGTTGTGGACCTTGGAGACTGGGATTGAGCTTGGACTGGAAAGAAGTTTTACGCGGAACATTTCCATTCAAGCTAGCCGTTGATGGTAACGGTGGCCGCTGGTCCAGCGGAGATATGCGACCACCGACCAGAGACGGCCGGCGCCCAGGCTGTGACGACGCTCGACTTCTCCCCATACCAAGACTATTCGCAGTATTAGCAGGTAAGGACGAAGCTGTCAATCTGCTTGGGGGAGGTGCAGATCCCGCAGAAACAGATGATTCAGTGGGTGACGGTGAATCGGTACTGGGAGGTGCTGACGCCTTAGATCGCCTTTTGGAAATGGTACCCATCATAGTAGAAGTGTTAATAAGGTGGTTTGGTGTGGACGTTTCCGACCGGACCGACAATGTCGACGCCCCTCGAGGGCGGGCCACAGGAAAATTCGATGAGCGCGGAGATGGAGGTGGCTTGTCAGCTGTACTCCGAGGTGAACTTGTCAATGACGACGGAGGTAACGCAGGCAAAGGATGGGTGTCATCATGTCTGGCTGTCCGGGGTGTGTCGGGGGGTAGTGTGCTTGCGTCGGCTACAAGATCCATAGACTGTGACCTTTGTAAGCCATCGTCATGTTTTTCAACTTCTTCTTTCAGAGCAGCTAATCTACTCCCAGATCCTGTCCGCTTATGGCCTGAGGACTCGCCACGTGATCTGCCGACTTCGAGGTGCTTTGGAATTTGAGATGAAGAGGGTTCTGGAGGTTCGGGAACGACTGGTGGTGGGGCGGGTGGAGGAGCATTGAGGGGGGGAGGAGGAGGAGGAGGAAGCGCCGACGAAGCACGAGGTCGTCGTATCGGGGGAGTGCGGTTTGTTGGAGGAAGCGCATTGACGGCGGTGTGTGTGTGTGAATCTGCAACCTTGGGAGGTGCAGCATACGGATGGTAGGCCGATGGGAGATGGGAAGCGATGGGACCTGCCCTCGTCGACGCGCCAATTTCAGCAGAAGACTCGATGGATTCGGAAGCATCAAATGTCCATTCACTGAACATAGCAGACCCTATAGCTTCCGCACCATCGCGATCATCGTTGGGATCCCGATGAGGTTCATCTTGGGTATGATCTGTGGTATATGAATTTGTGTGGGGTATCGGATCGGAAGAGTCTGATGATGGGGAAATAGAAGTAGGTGAGGGGGGTTGAGTCGAGTCAGTAGATGCGGACATTGTTGCGGTGTAGATAGACGATGGTGAATGGGGGATGGGTGGTATGCTATATATCAGACTAAGGATGTTCATACGGTCGGCGTACGTGTCATGCTATATGAATGGGTCACGCTTATTCACTATATGCACCATGTCTCGCAAATCATTTACTCACAATTGACTTCAGCCGCCTCACTTCTTCCTCTTGAGCCACTACACTTCTCCGCCGCCCGTTACGCCTTCTGTGGGGCTCTGTGCTGTCTTCGCCCCTCCTCACCCGCTCCATTACTTCGCTCAGTAGTGCAACACTCCGACCATAGGCAATTACTGCGCCAAATGGGTCATTATTCGTTGAGTCCAGCTTTACGGCTTCTCTTGCCAGTTCCAGAGCCCTAGTAAGTGCTCTCCTCGACGAGGGCCGGGATTCAGTAGTCGGACGGGGGGTTTCCACCGGTGGAGACAATAAAAGTCGATCAGGCACGATTTCTTGATGCTGCGTAAGAGCTCTAGAAGATGACGAATGTAGCATAGACGTAGGAGGGGGGTCGGAAAGGCTATCGATAGCTGGTGAAGCACCCGGTGATGGTTGTTGAGCATAAGTCCACGAAGAATCATGTCGCGACTGAGAGAAAGCTGCGACAGCTGTAAGATTTGGGGATACAGCTGGTCGTGTATATGATATCGGAGGTACACCATTACCATTAGGGTGATTCTGAGAAAAATAATGGTCATCATAGGTTGATGGTGATGACTCAGTGGGAATGGTAGGTGGTATGTTCGGAATAGGCTGGTTCGGTGGTGGACCTGCGGGTGGAACATTCGTTGCTGAAGACCGACGTCGTTGGGAGAGTGATGATGCAGCAACGAATGAAGAAGGAGGAGCCATTGAAGAAGGCCCTGCGGCAGACTGAGAACGGTCGTGCCAATCGCGTGTATGCTGTGCGATAGATAACGGCCTGGTTTCCCACCCAAGCTTCATAATGGATTCGAGATGGATACAAACAGAAAATTGCAGCAACCAAAGTCCCCGGGTGTAACACTAGTATCGTTTATCGCCGTTTCAGCCAACGAGCAGATGATATTGACAAGTACTCAAACGGTGCGAATGATGATAACGCCTATATCACAAGACGAGTGTAACCTGGAGTATATCCCGACGGTACCGCAATATGGTCAGTTCTAGACCGACTTCAGTGAGCAAAGTTGGAAATTGACATCAACGGCGATGAGTAAGACGACGACGGCGATGACGAGCTGGCTGGCGACGACGACGACGACGACGACAAAGCTGGATTTATACCGACGAAAAGGCTTTTTACTACTGTTTTGACTATACTGAGCCTTGTAGAAACGTGGGGAACCGGAGTTTGAAATCTTTGTACAAACAAACAAACAAAAAATATAAAAATTATCAAAAAAAAAAAAAACAAATGTAAAAACTCAAAAAAAAAAAAAAGATTTTGTCAAGAATCGATTATCCGGACACTGAAAAAAGGGTATATAATATCCCTTCCCATAACAAAAAAGCATATTTTGGTTGGAACAACTAATCCCTGAACTCTGGCTGTGATCCTTGAGCGGCAAGTCTGCTTTCGAGATTCCTAATCATCAAATTAGTTAACCCGTTTTGTTATTAGGAAACATGTTCCTACCTGAGAGATTCCTCTTTGGCCAACAGTTCTTGCCTCTTCTCGTTTATCTCGCGTTGAACCTTGACTTCGATCTCCCGAAGCTGTTGTCGAACACTCATCAACATCCAAATCGAAATTATATCGTAGCACAGCAAACCTTTTCTTCTTCCCTACGTAGCTGTTCTTCCTTGAGGCGTACACTCTGAGTGGCTAGCTCTTCCGGAAGAATAGAGGACTCGCTATCACCAAGGGATTCATAAGATCCTGATCGTACAAAAAAAAAACATCACCTACTGTGTGTCCGAGTGGACGGTCCTGGACAACTTCTCGGTACGATAAGTCTCATAGAGAACATCGTGCGTCAGCGACTTCAGGTCTGCCAGATGCGAGCTGGAATATTTATGAGTACCATCGTTAATTTCATATACAAGGAACATACTTGAGCAAAGCACTCCTCAACCTGCTAAAGTCCGAATGTTTTGGGTTGTCGACTTCTGCAATGCCCCATGGGTAAATCCTCGCGCGGACAGGCTGCCCATCGATTTCAATCTCTTCCTCAGAGCCAATGATCCCAAAGGGGAGAAGGGCCTATGTCCTGGTAAGTCTGACAGAATAGTGGGTATAAATAAAACTGTACTCGGAGCTCGCTGTTGTCTTGGATCGTCTCCTCGTCATCTTCCTCAACGTCGTAAGGGAAGTTGTAGACCGGAATGTCGTAGTGCTCAATGTCCTCCATAATCTTTCACGAACTTAAGTACATTAGTATTCTTACCCAATGTCACACGCACCCTTTTCTTGAAGCCTCTGAGTTCGCTGGGGGTTAGAGAGTCGGCCTTGCCAATGACGGGAATAACATTGACGCGAGGGGACAGACGGCGCATCAGTTCAATATCCATCTCCCTGAGCCTGAACCAAGGAAGAGCTTAATTAAGTATACGTGTGTCATAGAAGCCCCATTTTTGACGTACGCATGGCCCGTGGGGGGGATAAAGTACAAGAGGGCATGTACTCTGTTGTCCCTAAAACGGGGGTTACGCTTGATGCGGGATTCTTCTGCCAAAATGTCGTCGTATTGGCGTTCAAGATGTCCAACGATCTCTTGAAAGCTGTCCAGACCGCCATCGACAGTTACTCCTATGATCATAAAGAACATTAAAGAGTCTTACGCGAACTCGTT
The DNA here is from genome assembly GCA_003314125.1 of Hygrophorus russula. Lineage (NCBI taxonomy): Eukaryota > Fungi > Basidiomycota > Agaricomycetes > Agaricales > Hygrophoraceae > Hygrophorus > Hygrophorus russula. Next base: position 119,844 of record QLPE01003858.1, on the reverse strand, counting down.
ATCAATGTTATCACCAAAGCCAGGCGTGTCAACAATGGTGAGCGCAATGCGAACGCCGTCTTCCTCAAGCTCTGTTCGTGAGGATGAGTGTATGCTTCTTCCTCATAACACGTAAGCAAAACGCTCACCAACGTTGACTGGCTTGATCCTGATACCCTCTTCGACGTGCGCGGTATCCGGGTGGTCGGATATTTTGTGCGCCAAAACCTCAGACTCGCAAAGAGTGTTGACAAAGGTGGTTCGACCAGTGCCAGAAGCACCTGTTTATAAAAAACCCACCGGAGCTCAAATACGAGTATTTTTCTCTCTCTTGAAAAGACATGGGCTCACCGACAACCATGACAGTGAACTGGACACCCTTCTTGACTTTGTTTCCTCTGCGTCTCCCTGCGAAAGACATTTTTGAGGAATGGACACTGTGGGGAGTTGACACGATAAAACGGAAGGGTTTGACCAAACTTTCGAACCCCGCAGCGTGGGAATCCCAAATTAAGCCATTGAGTACTATCACGTATGGTACGGCTTTCGAGGACGCGCCGCTATGTTTCTAGCTGTTTAAATGGTCCAGTTGTCGGTTGCTGGTCGTCGAATCGCCCGTTTCATGTCTCTTATTGTCTATTTTCTACCCCAGAGACTGCCGTCCCTACTCGCAAAATAACCAAGAAGAAATTCTCAGACCTACCAACGTTCCACATTCTTCCAGATGGAACTCTCGCCACTCCTATGGGAGAGTGGCCGGGAGGACTTAATCAACTTGAAAATTTTAAATCTGCTAGTGCATGTACGCCCATCTACACGTGTGCGATAAGTGCTACGTCTTATACGCATTCTCGTAACAGCCAGTCACTTAAATAATAAAAATGTCGACGTGTCCAAGCAACTGGTCAAAAAACCGAGGAAAAGACACGCTTATGGCGTAAATTCTCTTTCCGCAACGGAGAGTGACCATAACGTTAGCGATGTCACTCTGGGATCAACATCAGGCCTCCAAAAGACGATTATTACCAGTGGTGCGTCCCATGGCTTTTGAAGAATTTCACGTCATAACTGGAGCGAATCTTCACGGTATAGCAAACAAGAAGGGTATGACCAAAGAATACCACAAACGCAGGAATCTAACCTGACTGTTGGCAGACGTAGTAAGGAGGCGTCGCAGGAAATCTGTCGACCTCGATAGCAAGGGTATGACCGATATCTTTAATGATATCTATCTCATATAATTATGTCACAGACAGTACTTCCCCCCCAACTCAGCCCCGTAACCAACTTGCCACTGAGATCCTAGAAAACCTCGCCAAATTTCCTCACTGTATCCTATTAACTCGTGTTGGGCAGTTTTACGAGGTAAGCTCGTTCTTGTTTGTATACAAGCGTTTGCACTTAGACATGATTCAGTCATATTTTGACCAGGCAGCGGAAGTTTCCCGCCTTCTAAATATAAAACTCACTCATAGAACATGGGACAAACACCGCATTCTCATGTGTGGATTCCCCGTCATGCATCTTGACAAGTACCTCAAAGTCTTAGTGACGCAAAGCAAGCGGTTCGTGGCAATGTGCGAAGAATTTCCACGGACCTTTGGAGCAAAAGACGGGTTTGACAGACGCGTTGTCCGTGTCATCACGCCAGGAACACTTATTGACGAGTCTTTTTTAAACCCATACGAGAATAACTACCTTCTCGCCATTAGTCATACCCCATATTCCGACCACCATCTTGGCCCTTCGCCAGTGAATTCAGTGGGGTTAGCCTGGATAGATGTTTCGACGGGCGAATTCTTTTCGCATAGCTCAACACACGAGAATCTTAGAGACGAACTATCGCGTATAGCTCCAAAGGAAATTGTTCTAGATGAAGTCCTGGAGCCGGAAGCTTCGCATCCAATTCGCCAAGCTGTAACCGAAGAGGGGAGTCCTATATCATACGCTGTGCCTTCTGAAACAGTGCTGCCAGTCGATCCCTCGGATTTTGACTATTCCGATGATCTCGTTGTACGCGACAAAGCTGCGCTATCACATTCTGTTCCCACATTCTCTCCTTTTGAAACTGCCGCCGTCAAACTCCTTACTACATTTTTGCGTATAAATCTTCTAGATCACATGCCTCGACTGTCTTCGCCGAGTAGAGACGCTACCGAGGGTCGAATGCACCTCGACTCCCACACCATCAAAGCTCTTGAGATACGTGAAAGTATTACAGAAGGAGGAACAAGAGGTAGCTTACTTAGCGTCATCAAACGCACTGTCACAAGTGGCGGGACTCGACTCCTGTCCAGATGGCTTTGTGAGCTTTTCAGCATAACTGGTCGAAAGTTATACAGCTGAACGGTTCCTTCTAGGTTCCCCGAGCACCTCAATAGAGGAAATCAATGCTCGACAGTCACTGGTTGCTTTTATGCATGCGAGGCCTCATCTGCGAGATGATCTCTTAGAAGCACTCACAAGCGCCGGGGATGTGACTCGTATCGTCCAAAAATTTCTCTTGGGTCGTGGTGATTACAATGATCTACTGGCCATAAACGAAACAGTATGTGTTTGGCAGTCGATCAAGAAGCGCTTCGAACTGGAGAAAAACATGGAGAAGAAGGAGAGGGGACGCGTCGATCAAGACGAATGGGCTAGCCTCGATGCTCTGATGTCTCGTGTGAGCGACCTGCCTGGATTATCAAACAGGATCAACTTGGCTTTGGAGCACAGTGAACCCAAGACCGCTGGTGTTCCCGGCGAAGACCATATTGACATCTTAGATGGTGAACAACCTGAATCTGCCCGAATTGCTTGGAGATATGGTCACAGCAGATGGGCCATCAAGCCAGAGTAAGGAAGATCACCCACTTTTGTTGTGATCACACCTGAGTGCAAGTCAACAGATTCTCAGAGGAACTGAGGTCACTTCATACAACACTTAAGGATTTGCTGGGCCGAAGGGAGATGCTTGAGCGACAGCTACAACGAAAATATGGTAAGCAATCGGCTTGCTGACCAGTTGTGGGTGGCAATGTGATGAACTTTTTAGATGCTCCATCGCTGACTCTGCGTTCCTCTCCGGGTCAAGGAATGCATGTACATATCCAGCGAGCTAAACGTGACCAAGGCCGAATCAAGGAGTCTTCTTTATTCATGAGCATCGCGGAGAGTGGCTCAACAAAAAGTTTCTTCTACCATGTTTGTCCATTGCACCAATTTTTTCAAACCAATGACTAAAATACTAAGCTGTCAGGAATGGTCACAACTTGGTAACCAGATTCTCGATATTACGATGGCGATCTCTGCAGCCGAGAAAGAGGCTTTCGGAACTCTTCGAAATGAAGTGTGTCATTTCATGTTCGATTCAATGGCCAGTCTACTCACTAGCGGAAGTGCAGGTGAATGCTCACTCGCCGAGTCTGCGACGAAACGCTCGCATTCTGGATGAACTAGATGTTACCTTATCTTACGCAAACCTTGCGACGGAAATGAAATTTGCCAGACCGCTGCTCAAGGATGAGTAAGTGGATGTAATTGGTTGCCATAATATACAATCTGACGACATAGACAGCACCTCATACGATGTAGTTGATGGTCGGCATCCGTCTGTAGAATTAGGACTGCTTGCTGCTGGACGTGTATTCACTCCGAACTCCGTTTCTTTGACACCAGATTCACGGTTACATATCCTGACTGGACCCAACATGGCCGGGAAATCGACTTTTTTGCGTCAGACTGCCCTTATTGCCATCCTTGCCCAAACAGGTTCTTTCGTTCCTGCTGATCACGCGGTTGTAGGCATCGTGGATAGATTGTTCTCCAGGATCGGGGCCAAAGATGATCTCTTCCACGACAGAAGCACGTTCATGGTTGAGATGCTTGAAACAGCTGAGATTCTTAGACGTGCGACCCCCAAAAGCCTGGTAAGTGCGGTCTCTTTGACGTGAGGATGAAACATTGAGCATGAATTGACAGGTCATCATGGACGAAGTAGGCAGGGGAACCACGGTCAAAGACGGCTTAGCGATTGCATTTGCCACAGTGCATCACCTTGTTTCCGTGAATCAATGCCGAACACTTTTCGCGACTCATTTTCATGAGTTATCAGACATGCTTGGATATTCTGAACATCAAAAAGGTGAAAGCCTTCTCAAGAATGTCGCTTTTTTCTGTACAGATGTGGATGAGATTGATGCAAGTTTCATTTCTTCTATTTTGAAGCATCCATTTATTTCATCGACTACAGGACGACCATTTTGCATATTCGTATAGAGTGAGGCCTGGCATCAACCGTGATAGTCACGGTTTAAAAGTAGCTCAATTAGCAAGAATGCCAGAACGGGCCCTATCGGTTGCCAGAGGTGCCTTACTATGGTTGAAGTCGAGAAACGATGAGCTCATGAGACGAAACGCGCGGAAGGGTTGAATGTTCTCAGACGGTCATTGATAACACGTAATATTAACCAATGACTACTCTACTAGTGTAGTAATCCGTTAAAAGACGGTCATCGCAACTGCGAACGAATGTAATTCAGGGCCGATCCTGCTTGAAACCACCGCAACTGATCAACCGACATGGTGTGGTTAGTCGGGATCTCAAACACGTCTTCATTCCGTCTAGTAACTTTAATTTTGATGACAGCGTTAGGGACTCCCTTGAGTAAGTCCGCAAGACCGACAGTTTCGAGTATATCACCAGATCCAATACGAGTATAGTCCATTTTGTCTACGAACCACAACGGCAATATACCTTGCTTCTGAGGAAAGTAGCAGGTGACGTGAACACCGAGTTACAAAAGATAGACTGAAACTAACTTTCAAATTCGTTTCGTGGATGCGGGCAAATGATCTGGCAAGGATCATCGCACATCCTAAGCAGGGATGGTCATCCATACATCTTCGCATAAAATTCACCACAATACTCACCGTAGAAACGAGGCTGCAGGGCCGCATGTTCCCTCGCACTACCCTCACCATAGTTGTCGTCAACAACGAGCGACCAGGGTTGGCTTCTCGCTTTGAAGCGTTTTGCAACTCCAGGAATCGTGTCAGTCTCACTTTGACTATCATCATGATCGTGGTCAAATGCAACATTTACATCGCCATTTTCGTCGTTCATAGCCTAAATGTACAATTTAGTCGCATGATGGGTACATCGGAACAGTTTTGATACATACGGTGATGACTGCCAGTGTTTCGCAGATAATTCAGAAGACTCAGAAAACGATTTGTACGGCAACACGTACGAAGATTCTCAGAAATATTAGTGAGATGTCCCTTATATTTCAGCCATGGCCCCTATGCAAATTGTAGTCAGGCAACAATCCGGTGGTGGATTTACAATACACGCACCGCAGCGGAAATGTGATCAGTTGTGCATTTTCCTCTTACCCGCATCAAGACTTTCAAGGGAGGCAACTCCAGACCCCTCTCATTCCCAGATTGCTCGCCAAAATGGCTTGTGAAAGGTTCCAGTAGTTCCAACCGCTGAGAATCTTTACTAATCGCCACTTGAACATCAGGCTGAGGCTCCGGTGTCGGGGTGGGGTAGAACGACTTGTCACCGCCCGTGAAACCCGCGGAAGGAAGATCTTTTCCAGATGGCGCTGAGAACTTGAAGAGCTCGCCAGATGGAAGCTGCAAGGAGTCTGTGGTTGGGTTGAAGGACAGTTTCCCGGAAAATGCCATAGCCGTAACGATGGTGGGAGATGCTAGAAAGTTCATAGTCAACCGATTACCATCATTACGAGCTTTGAAGTTGCTACACCGAAAGTGAGTACATGGAACATATCAGAGTGGATGCAAAATACCGGTTAAAAGAAGTGAGAATTGCTAGATAGCATCTGGTCAGTCTACACAGCGTTGCGACGGGAACGAACACAAACCATTGTCCTCGTCCTTCTTGTCATCCCTTTTCCACTGTATTATCGAAAAGAGGCAATGAAGCAATGAGCGGTGGTGCATCATATTATATTTGCTAAGCGCACTTGGCCAATACAAGGTCCACAGGCATTTGCCAATACGACCGCTCCGACACTCTCTAAGGCAGCGGTGACATTGTCACGCTCCATAGTCGCTCGGATTTGCTCGGACCCGGGCGTACAAAGGAACGGAACCTGAAATTAGTGAGTACGGCTGGGTGTCATACTAACTAGGCGCTAACTTTAGTGACGAGTCCGGCAGCTTCGGCCTGTTTTGCGAGGTCTGCGACACTTGTCTAGGTTGAGCAGTAAGAAGTACGCAGGGCGGATAAACAAAGCAACACCATCACCATGTCTTCGTAAGAACTATTGGTGCATGACCCAATAAGTGCTGCGGAGAATTCATCTTTCCACCCTTGGTCCTTCACGAATGGTCCAAACCGGGACAAAGGCGTCGCTAAATCAGGGGTAAATGGACCATTGACTGTTGGTTCCAAGCTTGACAGGTTCTAAAGGATCGATTTAATTTTGCGAAAGGGAAACAAGGGTTCGTGGCTAGCTTACGATCTCGATGATTTCGTCGTACTCGACGCCTTTATCCGCGCTTAGGAATCCTTTGGAAGCAGCCTCATCTGCGGCGCGAGCAACGGGTGCACGGGCCGTTGCATTGAGGTAGGCTCGCATTTGGGGAGTGTAAGGAAATGTCGATGTAGTAGCACCTACTTCCGCTCCCATATTCGCAATAGTCGCCAACCCTGTGACACAGACAACTCAGGCGATGAATAAAATTCCTATACATTACTCACCTGTACAGGATTGGTTGTATACGCCTGGACCGAAGTACTCAAGAATTCGACCTGTACCCCCCTTCAAAAGAATTTAGAACAATCGTAAAGATTGCTATTGTTTATTACTCACCCTAACTGTGAGCTGTCCGGCTAAATGGAGAATCAAATCTTTGGGCGTCGCCCAACCATTCAATTTGCCGGTTAGATGTACACCTAGGCGATAGATAATCGTTCATGTAAGTGACTCTCTTCCCCAAACAACTCACCAATAACCTGAGGCGCCTTCAGTTCCCAGGGTGTACCTGTCATGGCATCGACAGCATCAGCACCACCAACACCTATCGCAAGTAACCCAAGCCCGCCGGCATTCGGCGTGTGAGAATCTAATCAAAGTATGATCGAGTGTCATTGCAGAATCAGGTTACTCCATACCTGTACCCAACCTGGCAGATCAATTCGGTCAGTCATTAATCATTGGAAAGTCACTCTGAACGAACATTAGCATACCAGGGGCAGCATAATTCTCCAAAACAATCTGATGAATGATGCCAGAACCGGGTCTCCAGAATTCGATCCCATACTTGCGTGCTGCACTTTCCAGAAAGTCAAAAACTTCCTTGTTCGACACCACAGATCGCTGTGGCATGTCATAACGAGAACATTACTTTCCATTATTTCAATGACAGAACAGCGCAATACCTGCAAGTCTGATTCGGCACCATTTACAGCTTGGATCAGATGGTCACAGTGTATGCTCGCCGGAACTGCAGATCTTGTAAGCCCTGCGCTCATAAATTGCAATCTACATAAATTACATAGATGAGTATCACGCCTACATAGATCAAAAATCTCATCTTACAATGCCATTCTAAATAAAAGGCTATAAGCAAAGAACAAAAGGTATATTTCATAGATGCTTACTGTGCAGAAGCATCCTGCATCGCTACTCGTTCTGGACGCAGCTGAAGATAAGTCTGTCCCCTGATTTTCCCTCCATCCGCTAACGTCTTCTCTGGGTCGATAAGATGACTGTACAGAATTTTTTCACTCAAGGTTAAAGGACGATTGTTGAGTATTTCGCGAACACGACCAAGTTTTTGAATTAGGGCGGAGTAGGGAGGGATAATGGACGAACAGTCCTTTCCGCTTAGTGGAGCATGGGTTGCTAACGAACGCCAAGAGCCAATCCCCCTTCGAACAAGGATACTTCCAGGCCTCATCGCGACTTGATCGTAAAAGATTATTTCGTCACGTGATGCAGGGTAATTATTTGTTAATCCGTATAAATGTTGTACGGTCACCACAGATGCGCGAGCTTTATATCCTTCCAACCTCGAGCTCTTGCTTCCCAATATCCTCCTTTGTAGATCCAGTCCTCCCCTACCTGTTTGAACCATCTGGGCTTTGGCTCTCCTCCCCGTCGCCTTCTTTCCCTCTGCATCTCCTCCACCCTTGCTTTCTCTTGCTCTGCGAAGTCCAAATCACCCGCTTCAAGCGCCTTCACATCTGGACGGTATCGCGAATCCGTGGGAGGAAGCTTTCCCTCAAGGTCGCTTGTAATCTCGTTCAATGTGATCCCAAACGAGGTGAAGCCGTAAAACTCTGGGGCGTTCTTCGGGAATGGGGCCATCCGCCACAGGACTCGAAAGTTCGAGGAGTCCACTGTTTGAGCGATGTGATCATTCCATTTTCCCTCTAAATGAGTGACAACTTCTCCAGAGGGCGAGAAAACGGTCCCAGAGACTACGTTTGAGGCCGCCCAATATCCACTTTGCTTGAAGTCGAGCACACAGCGTGTGTTACTCGATGTGTTGTCTATGGTCAATTTGCCACAATGTTCGAGATACTTAGTGCCCATCATGAGATTTCTCATAAAAGAGGACGGTTTTTTCCTGGTATAGTGTCAAAATCATAGAGATGGTTGTCTAGTAATATTCTCACCATTCAAAATGGTCGTTCCCAATCTTCACGTGTGTGGTCCCGATAGGGATGATCTCTAAACTTTTCCCTAGTGGATAACCGATTATTGCTCGGCAACTGGAACGTCGGACTGTCACATACCCCAGAACTTAGTTCTACCAGCGGAAGTAGCATACAACTCCCATCCATCACCGTCGGCGTGGTACGCCATCACGAGAGGTTGATGACACACTTTCTCGGCAATAAACCTCATGCGTACATCTTCGAAAGTTTCAGTCAGCATGGGATTACTGTTGACGTGAAAGCATCAACGAGATGCTGCGGAAAGCACGAATCGAAATACTGACAACCCTTTTCTTCCAGTTCTGAACTGAGTGTGAGCGTAGCCGGACACCGCGAATGCTGCTACATAGCAAAGTCTCTCCACAGGATCAGTTGTTTCCACTGCTTGGCGAAGAAGGTCGTAGTATTCTACCTCCTCTGCGGCTCGCTGAAGAAGAGTTAAAGGCTCATTGAATGTAACAGGGAAGGCTATAGTAGAAAGATCCTGGAAAAAGGCTTGTCAGGTGGCAACGCTCAAACCGGGCAGTTTTGAAGATTGCAAACCTTCCCAATGTTTTTCTTCAGGATTGCAAATAGGCTAACTTCGTCGCCAACAGGACCAGATGGCAATTGACTCCGCCGCACCATTTGGGCATCTTTACGTGACGTATCTGAATGCGCATCCTCGCTCGGCACTCTGTCCACGTCCTTCTCTTCGTCGGAATCTGTATCCGCACTGGAATCGGGAAACCGGCCTAAACTGCTACGACTGTCGGAGCTTAAGATCTTACTTCCAGGTTCTTCGCCAGGCGGAGGAGCCTGAAGGTCAAGAACAAACTCTTGCGCGCCATCGAAGCCTTCAAAGCCATCTTGTGCATCAAACCACTCGTTCAGTGACTCGCTAGCGGTATCCGTCGTCGACGTCCGCTTGGGTAATCTACTCAAAGTCGCTGAAAAGCGAGATGGCGTCGGAGAGTCGCTGTCTTCCTCAGCAGTGGGAGGAAGAGGAGAAGTTCGTGCAGAGGTGAAATTAACATCCAGGTGTGTCAGCGTACTAATTAGATTTATCAAGGCTGCGTGTTGCGTTTTAAGGGTGTCCAGTGCGAGCTGGACGCGTTGTTGTAAAGGAACTTGTGGTTGTCCAGAAGGAGAGTGAGGTTCAAAATGACTGAGTTCCCCACCATTCTCATGAGAATGGTGATGGCTTGATCCGGCTGGGAAATTAGATATTTAGACGCATGTCGCCAGGGAAGCAAACAGGGAACACACATCTCTTAAATAGGCCAAACATTGAGCCGCTGTCCTTACCATCTTTTCCATGGTCCTTTTGCTTGTCTTTGTCTGGTTTCAGTTTAGGCAAACTACGTTGCTTCTTCAAAGTCGTGGTAAACTGCATTGCAGTAATGGAAGCCTCCAGTTCAGAGATAGTCTAGGTCTACAGTCAATCAAAGACTGAACAAGATCCCATAAGAGCCCCACCAAAGCCATTTCTTCAAGTATAGCCCCTGAACGATTCAAGTTCAAGTTCCCGAGTCTGGGTGTGAGCCTAATGGTTGTAGATTTGTACCCTTCAGAAACCGTAAATTTTCTGTCAAAAAGAATGTCAAAGTACTGTTGTGCCGATGGGTGACAGATGAAAAATAAACCTCAAGGCAACCATCCAATTGTCGAAGTCCCGAGTGCTGAGGCATTTTATGTGGAACGTGGCAGTATTAGAGTCAATGTGAATATCTTTACGTCCCGGTGCAGTAGATATCGCAGCTTTGGGAAGAGCAATCTGATCTCGGATTGGAAGACCTGGTTGAAAGGAATATACCAATACGCCGGACTGAAAAAGCGTAAAATAGCGACGTGCGAAACCTTTACAAGGACAGTTAAAGTCTTTTAGCGACTAGTTGTTACGAGGACACACCTTGCAATTTCTTGCGCCTTTTCTTCAATAACCATCCTTCACAAATGATAGCCTGGCTCGGCTGCACGGTTTGCATGGTCTTTAGTGCAAATTAAATAGAATTTCGCGACATTTAATACGAAATTTGTATAAATAAAATGTACCGAACGCCGTTTGCCGTATATAAAAGTGTGAGACAGGTTAACCTGGTTAAGAGTCGGTCGGCACGGTTTAGTCGAGATGTGCAATAGATAAGACAGTCCCACGAGTCCGTCATCAGTCATCATCCACCATTGCGTCCAGTCGTCTCACATCAATATTATCAACAATGTCAGCTCCTACGTACGTGGAGTCCCAACGTTCTTCTCCTATGGTCACTGAAGTCAATATCTAGAGGCGATATTGGTCTCATTGGTCTCGCCGTCATGGTAAGTACAGACAGCCGGAAATTTAGTACATTGATATTCAAACACAACGATCAGGGCCAAAACTTGATTTTGAATATGAATGATAAAGGTTTCAACGTTGTAGCTTACAACCGAACAACGAGTAAAATTGATGCATTCTTGGCCAATGAGGCAAAGGGTATGTTTGATCGATCTGCTTAATCTCATGGTTCCAACAACACCCCCGGTTGTAGGTACCAGAGTTCAAGGAGCATACTCGATTCAAGAGCTTTGTGCAAAACTCAAGACCCCTCGCAAGATTATCCTTCTGGTAAAAGCTGGTCCGGCTGTCGATGACTTCATCAAACAGCTTGAGCCTTACCTTGAAAAGGGCGATATTATCATTGACGGCGGTAACTCACATTACCCTGATTCCATTCGCCGAACAGAGGAACTTGAGGCTAAAGGCCTTCTTTTCGTTGGCTCCGGTGTCTCCGGAGGTGAAGAAGGTGCTCGACATGGCCCTTCACTCATGCCTGGCGGTTCTCCCGCAGCCTGGCCTGCAATCAAAGAGATCTTCCAGAAAACTGCTGCTCAAGCCTATGGCGAACCTTGCTGTGACTGGGTCGGCGAGACCGGCTCTGGCCACTATGTAAAGATGGTCCATAACGGTACGTGTTATGACCTTCTTTACTCTCTTGCTGATTCTGTCGAATAGGTATCGAGTATGGAGACATGCAGCTAATCGCTGAGGCCTACGACATCCTTAAGCGTGGGCTCGGCTTGAATGAAGACGAGATCGCTGACATATTCGTAAAATGGAACAAAGGTGTTCTAGATTCCTTCTTGATCGACATTACGGCAAATATTCTCAAGTATAAAGATGATGATGGCGAGCCCATTGTCACCAAAATCCTTGACAAAGCTGGACAGAAAGGTACCGGCAAGTGGACTGCGATCGCCGCACTTGATGCCGGTACGGCCGGTTAGTTGACAATCTATCCGACATGCATCTGGCCGGGGCACTGAACAGCTTATCTAGTCACGCTCATTGGTGAAGCTGTGTTTGCACGATGCCTGTCTGCGATCAAAGATGAACGTGTCCGAGCGAGCAAAGCCATTGCCGGGCCTAAGAAGGAGCCGTTCACTGGGGATAGGCAATTGTTCATTGACGATCTAGAACAAGCACTCTATGCATCCAAGATTATCTCGTACACGCAAGGTTTCATGCTCATGAGGGAGACTGCTAGCACGGTCAGCGAGGAAACTTTGTCTTGCTTGTTCTCATTGATCAAACTATAACCCAACAGATCGGATGGAACTTGAACTACGCGGGTATTGCTAGCATGTGGCGTGGCGGATGCATCATCAAGGTAAGTGGTGTGGGCACTCGTGCGATTTGATCCTCACTTTCTTCAGAGTGTCTTCCTCAGCGATATCGCTGCAGCCTACGTAAAGAAACCCGATCTAGAGTCTCTATTATTTGACGATTTCTTCAATAAAGGTAACTTCGTATTCACGTTTTATATGTTGGTGCTCATTCATGTCGTTTTAGCCGTACACGTAGCTCAACCTGGTTGGAGGCGTGTCATTGCCCAATCCGTTCTCTGGGGCATTCCTACGCCGGCATTCAGTACTGCCTTGGCTTTCTTCGATGGCTACCGGAGTGCGGTCGTGCCCGCTAATCTTCTCCAGGCACAGGTACCACCAAGTTTCCTGCCTTCGTGTAGCTAATCTTACTAACATCCCTATTCGTAGCGGGACTACTTCGGTGCCCACACTTTCCGTGTCCTTCCTGGCAAGGAGAACGATGTACTCAAATCAGGAGAAGACATCCGTATGTCCCTCACAAAATCGATTCAAGTATATGCTGACACCATTGCTTATGTAGATATTAACTGGACTGGCCGCGGAGGAAATGTGTCGGCCAGCAGCTACCTGGCCTAGAAGAAGTCGTGAACGACCTTGTACTCATACGGGATGATTCGGCAGCAGAAACGTTATTTCTTTAGATTGCACTTGTTTTATTATTGTTGCTGGTCACTAAATCGAGCCATACATATTGTACAGTGTAGTTGAGAATGTTATCTCGCTCGATTCCAATAAAGGTACAATTAGCACCTCTCTACTTTAAGCTTCAAGTTCAAGTCTGTCATGTGCGGCATTTTGTTTTACGCCCAGTTCCTCGACCAGGACATTACGTCCAATTTGACTGGCTTCCAGGACCACTTCAAGAAACTGCAGGATACTAATTCAGCTCGAGGTTTGTCATTACGTACTTGGAGTGAGGAGTTTGCTCAAATTCGATCGTTAGGACCCGATGCACAGAGAGCTTATGGAACATATGTAAAAAACAGGGCAAACTTTGAAACTACATCCGATTCAGATGCTCGTAGTACCCCGGGGCCAGGACTGGTGCTTGAGTTTTTCGCGTCTGAGTTGCGATTAAGGGGGCACGATCCTATTGTGCAACCCCATCTAAAGGACGGCGATGTCTTCTGTTGGAACGGTGAAGTAAGCGCCTGTCATCCTCATAGTGCTGATCTTCCCGAACCTGATCACAGTCCATTTTGCAGATATTCGAAGGCATGGATGTAGGCTGGCGTTCGTCTACTTCCCTGATACACATCCAACCTTGACAACGTGAATCCAGATCGCTCGTCACGAAAACGATGGCGTCAGATTATTTGATTCTATACGTGCACTCGGGACGCCAGAAGAACTTCCAACTCTTTTTGGCCGTATTGAGGGCCCGTACGCGTTATTTTGGCTAAGTACCGCTTTCTCTGCTGACCGGAATATAGCTACGCGTTCGTATTTTATCACGTAAGTCCATCAGCTTGATAAATGGGGTGGTTGTTTTTTTTGGTGTAGCATTGTACTAACAGGCTTCGCGCAGGTAGCGTCTTGCCGCCTTTACTTTGCTCGTGATCCTCTTGGTCGACGTTCTCTGTTGCTACACAAACCAACTCTGGCCAATCCACATTTCATCCTCGCATCCGTTTCGATCGGCTCCCAATTTGAATGTGACTTTGTAGAAGTTTCTACTGATTCCATATTCTGCGTCGATGTTTTGCGCATGAGTAACTCTACGAACGTGGGCCATCTCTAGTGCTGAGATTTGATGCCGTTAATTTGATGCCATCTACCAGGCTGTGGCAGAATTTGACTCGTACGTACTCGCTCTGCCGCGACGGCGAGGAGATCCGGCAATATCCTCACTGTTAAATTATGTTCGTGAATATTCGTCGTTCATGACACAGATCGACGTTGTGCTCAGGATTATCTTTAGGCTGAACCATCCAGAGTCAATACATCGTTACCCCCTGAAGACCTACCACGGTTACAGTCGTTGGACCATATTCCCGACTTTTTGTCACCAGCCGTTAACGATTTAATATTCCACCTGGACAGGAGCGTAATGCTTCAAGTAAAGGACATACCGCAATCGTCGTAAGCCCGCTTTCCGTCTCACCATGACGCCCCCTTATGTGTTTGTGGACAAAGGGATGCTAAAGGTCAAGCTCGTTTAGCTGTGCTTTTTAGTGGAGGTATCGACTCGACTATTATAACATACTTAGCGCATCGGTATTCAATTTCATTCCTTAGTGAAATTTTCTGATTGTGTAAATGCAGACATCTCCCGATCGACGAACCGATTGACCTTCTCAATGTTGCGTTTGAGAACCCGCGAAAGCTACAGGTACAGGCCGAAGGCAATGTTGGAGGTTTTGCTAAGAAGAAAAAGAGAGAATGGGATCGCGAGACAACCAACGGAAAGAAGATATCCTCGGGCAATGTTTCATATTTGGTCCCAGACCGTGTTAGCGGCCTCCAAGAAGTGGCGGAGTTGAGACGACTGTGTCCTGGGCGCAGGTGGAACTTTGTGACTACAATTCTGATATTTTCCCGGAGCATGGCTAATTAACCGAGGTGTATAGATCGAAGTAAATGTTCCTTACGAGGTGGGTCATTGTGAGTAAATATCTGTTTTGTTGGTTGACAAAGCGCTTGTCAAGTAGGAATCGCAAGGCGCACGTCAAACTATCGAGGAATTGATGTGGCCTGGGCGTACGGTCATGGATCTAGTACGTATGGATAACTATTTAACTTGTTCAACATTTATATACCCCTTGCAACTAGAGTCTTTCCATGGCATTATATTTTGCGTCACGCGGTGCCGGCCGAGTGAGAAGCAGCCCAGATGCTCCCAGTTCTGAAATATACACTAGCCCTGCTCGTGTTCTCCTTAATGGGCTGGGTTCGGATGAACTACTTGGTGGCTACGGTCGACATCGCAGCGCTTTCAATACTGGAGGATGGAAAGCTGTTATAGACGAAGTGGGTTACAGTGTAGCTTGCGTCGGTCTGAGACTAACAGAAAAGATAGTTGCAACTAGAAATAGACCGTATTCCTACTCGAAATCTGGGGCGGGATGATCGTGTTGTGTCTTCGCATGGCAAAGAAACCCGACACCCATTTCTGTCGCTCGCCGTCGTGTCTTTCCTCGCTCGGCTTCCTGTGCAATTCAAAATGGATCCGAGATTAGATGTGGGCCTTGGAGACAAGATGTTACTGAGACTAGCTACAAGGAAGATTGGATTGATAGAAGCGAGTGGTCGAAAGAAGAGGGCGATGCAGTTTGGAAGCCATTCAGCGAGGATGGATGAGGGCGAGTAGTAATAATAATAATAATAATAATAATAATGACGTAATCATGAAAAGCGTTGTTTGTCTGCTATTTGGTTCACAGGCGCTTGTCATCCATGGCGTTTCCTCAGGCTATAACTCGACTGGCAGGTACGTTTCCAATAACTATATCGTTCCAAACACTCACGGATGGGTCAGTTCCACTGGGTGTCGCTGCTGCAATTTTACAGTCCAGTATTTATGATGTTCCCGGTGGTTTCAGAGCGGTGATGTTCGACAGGTTTTCCGGCGTGAAGGACAAGGTGAGCAGCTTGAAAATCGTGACTAGGAGGAATGGAATATGGAAAGATGGGTACATAGGCAAGCAATGAAGGTACACATTTCTTAGTTCCATGGGTACAACGCGCTATTCTTTATGACTGTCGTATTAAGCCTCGGGTGAGTAGTGTTCTTAGATTCGTGCTTCTCGCGAACTAATGTATTATAGAACATCTCGACGACCACCGGGTCAAAAGATTTACAAATGGTGTCCATCACGCTGAGAGTTCTGTCTCGTCCTGATGTTGAACATCTTTCCAAAATTTACCAAAGCCTTGGTATGGATTACGACGAGAGGGTTCTTCCATCCATTGGCAATGAAGTTTTGAAAAGTATCGTGGCACAGTTTGATGCAGCTGAGCTGATCACGCAACGTGAGGTGGTAAGTTGCACGTCGATGTTTGATCTGACGACTGTTGACAGCATGTTAGGTATCATCGAGAATCAGGGAAGATTTGTTACAACGGGCTGGAGAGTTCAACATAAAACTGGAGGATGTGTCTATAACACATTTGACTTTTGGAAAAGCAAGTGAAACGAATGGTAGACACATGGGATGTTGCTGACAACGAACTCAGGAGTTTACACAAGCTGTAGAGGCCAAACAAATTGCTCAACAAGGTAAGTGACATGTGAGTTTACTGGACTGTAAATTGATTGATCGTAGATGCGGAGAGGGCCAAATTTATCGTTGAAAAAGTGAGATCTATTATTGTTGAAATGAGTGGAATATTGATAATGATATAGGCAGAACAAGAACGACAAGCTGCTGTGATTCGTGCAGAGGGTGAAGCTGAGGCAGCTGCGACTATTTCTCGAGCTCTAGAAAAAGCAGGAGAAGCGTTTGTTGCTTTTCGAAAGATTGAAGCTAGCAAGGCGATAGTTCAATCGCTAGCGAATAATGGGAATGTGACTTATATCCCTAGTGGTGGAGGTAATGTGTTGTTAAACGTACCTACAAAGTAGTCTCTATATGTTCTGTGTGTTGTGTGTGAATCGGAGTCTTATCGCTTGCTTGGCTTTGAACCGCGAGTAGTTCCTCCGTCTCGACTCTTGCTCCTCCTCCTCCTTTTTTTTCTTCTTTTTCTCTATTTCTCATTTTCAGTTTTCTCTGACGGACTTATCATATCTCTCTGTCTCTGTCTCTGTCTCAGATATTTCCTCTATTGTAACCCTTTTTTTTCTGACTGTCCTCCGACAACTCATCTCTTTTTATAGTCTTTTTTAAAAGTCATGAATCCAATGGGTATGGGGGGTCCTGCAGAGGCTCCGGTATGTCTTTTTTTTCTATTCTATCTACTCCTAGGTCTTAGCTGATCCTTGGTTTCAACCATCTCCGCTTCTCTTACTATACTCGACATTTTTTGTCTCTTTCGGATGGGTGAAATGGATATCCAGAGGCGTGCCCATCTTTACGTCGGCAACCTCAGTCCCCGTGTCACAGAGTACATGCTTACGGAGATCTTCGCTGTCGCTGGTCCCGTTCAACACGTTAAAATTATTCCCGATCGAAACTACCAGCATGGTGGTCTCAACTATGGTTTCGTCGAGTACATGGACATGCGCGCCGCAGAGACTGCGCTTCAGACTCTCAATGGTCGCAAAATATTTGATACGGAGATCCGTGTCAATTGGGCTTACCAGGGTCAACAAAACAAGGAAGACACCACTGGTCATTATCACGTCTTTGTTGGTGATCTCAGCCCGGAAGTTAACGACGAAGTCCTCGCAAAGGCTTTCAGCGCCTTTGGCACCATGTCTGATGCCCGTGTGATGTGGGACATGAACTCTGGCAAATCTCGTGGCTACGGTTTCCTCGCATTCCGGGACAAGACGGATGCCGAGCAAGCTATTGCCACCATGAATGGTGAATGGCTGGGTTCCCGCGCCATTCGGGTCAACTGGGCAAATCAGAAGACCCAAGGTGCCCCTGCCGTAGGACAGGCCTCCCCTCGTCCTGGTGGTGGTGGCAGCGCCCCCGCTCCTATCAACTTCCAAGGTGGCCCGCTCTCGTACGAATCTGTTGTACAACAGACTCCCGCGTACAACTCCACTGTCTACGTCGGCAATCTCGTCCCATACTGCACTCAAGCCGATCTGATTCCTCTCTTCCAATCTATCGGCTATCTCTCGGAAATTCGTATGCAGGCAGATCGCGGCTTTGCCTTTGTTAAACTAGACACACACGAGCATGCAGCGATGGCTATTGTACACCTCCAGAGCCAATTAGTACACGGCCGACCAATCAAGTGTAGCTGGGGTAAAGATAGGGCTGATGGCGGTACGGCTCAACCTGGTGGACCTATGACTCCGGCTCCCGCAGCCCCTCCTTATGGGAACATAGTGGGTGATTTTGTTATTCTCGTGAATCTGTAATCCTCACTCTCAATTTAGCCCATGTACGGGATGCCTCAGCCGAACTCTTACGGACAGTATGGCTTCGGAGGATATGGCGGCTTCCCTAATCAGGGTGCCAATGCCGCCGGTGCTCCTGCTCCCGGAACGCCAGGAATGCCGCAGCCACCTTCTGCCGGTGGTGGTGGTGGTTTAGTTGGTGCTGGCGCGCAACAGCCCGGTGCAGATCCCAACGCTGCTGCCGCTGCTGCAGGGCAGGGAGGACAGGCACAGTGGGGCGGTGCTGACCCTAGCTCTTACTACTCGAATTATTGGGGTGGTCAGCTTATTTTTCTTTCTGCACTGATGTAATTCTGCTGATCTACCACTTTTTGCAACGTTTCCAGGGTACTATGGACAGCAAGCCCCCGGTCAACAAGGAGGTGTGGATTCTCAGATGCAAGGGCCCTGAACGTTTTTATTTGGAAGTTGCCTTCGTCAAGCTGTGCTGTAATTCACTCGAAATGAAGTTGGGTCGGACCGTTTACTCAACTCCTGTGTCCATTCAAGCATGCTTTCCGTCATTCCATTGTCCAAAGAAGTATTTGTTCAAAATTATCACGTCTTTTTTTTTTTTCTTTTTTTCTTTTTTCTTTTTTGTCCTTTACTTTTTCTTCGCTTCTCCTCGTCCCCTCCCTCGTCCGTATATATTGCAGCGAATCCACCTTTGATAATATTGCTGATGGGTTACGCGTTACGTGGTTTTTCTTCGACTGTTGTTCCATTCCGATGATAAATATATTTCCGATGCTTCAGTTTCGCTCAGTCAAGCTTTCTTCTATGATACAAATGAATATTTTAATAATGATCCCTCTACGGAGAAATCCATGCGTGAAAGCGGAGCAAAAAAAAAAAAAGGTAGGATATCAGACAGAACATGGGTATGTTGGAACAAGTGAAAGCCTGAAAAGAGCTCGATAACACGTCTCAATCCTCAATCATCAACCATTCGGCGTCAGATCCACTCGCTTCTCCACCGGAGATGGTGTCCCATCCTTCGCCTGCGTCAACCCGTTCTCCTCGTTCGCTTCCCCGTTTCCCGAAACCGATCCTTGAGATACATCCTCAGGGTTATTATTGGCGACACCATGATCAGCCGCTTCTCCCCCGGAGCCATCGCGCCAACTCAGCACTGCTTGATGTCGTGAACGCATATTCTCATAAAACTCGTTCGCCGCGTTCATTTTGTTGGCTTCTGCCTGTTTGGCATCTAGCCAACGCTGCAGCAATTTGGCGTTATCTTTGGTCAGAGTTGAATTACGCTCTTCGATCTGCCCGAGTTCGAGCTGAAGAGTATTGATCTCGTCATGAAGTACCTGAACAGGCTTTTAGCACACTCACATATCATACGGTATCTGTGCTCACCTGTGCAGTGCGATCTTTCTCGGCCATGAGCTCGCTATGTTGCTCAACCTTTCGCCGCAACGCAGATACCTCGTCCCGGGTTTTTCTGAGGTTCTCCGAGTCTAGCCTCGACAATTCCTCCTTTTCTCGCAGTGTCTCGTTCATTGACAAGAGCCGTTGGGCATTTTGTCCTTGCGTCTTGTATACGGTTGCCAGCTCATCGCGAAGTGATGATATTTGCGATTCGAGAGAGGCCATATATGCTGCGCGTACGGGATTACTGGGATATCGACCGTGAGATAAGCAACGTTATGGCTTTGAGAAAAACTTACTCTTCATTCGTCGATCCGGGTACGAAAACCGTGGAGTTGTTTGGGTTACCTCTGACAGATCCCACTGCACGCAGTAGCGATGCATTACGCTCCTTTAACAATTTAGTTTGCTGGGCCAGTCTACGATCTTTCCAAAATTCAGCCAGCTGATACTAGTGCATCCGTCAAATCGGTACGTACATTGTTCTATGATTGGTGCAAACGCGCACTCCTTCGCGTTGCGTTCTGCTAAACGCAGACGCAAGAGCTCTTGCCACGACGGCTCCGCCATTAGTATTATTATTTGGTGCGAGAGACTGAGTCTGTCGGAGTTGTAAAGACTTGGTTGCCAAACTCGTTCACAGCGTCTACTAGTGCCGCGTCTCACTTCTACCATTACATTGGACAGGACTGCGCACTATGGGACGTGTATTGTTAAAGGTATTTATCTCATTAATTCATGGAAATAATGTATCTGTAACTAACGTATACTCAGGTTATCATTCTTGGTGACAGTGGGTGCGTTGGTTGTCTATCATGTACTTACAAACGAGTCGCTGACCTCTTTTTTTTGAAAAGGGTCGGAAAGACTTCACTTATGAATCAGTATGTGAACAAACGGTTCAGTAACCAATACAAGGCTACTATAGGAGCAGACTTGTGCGTTGTAATGCATTATATTTAACCCATTTGGCTGAGTAAACTTTGTTTTTATGCGTTAGCTTGACAAAGGAAGTCATGGTAGACGATAAGCTGGTCACTATGCAGGTATGTTTGGGTTTTATTGCAAGTGACTTCAATTCATCAGATCTCTACAGCTGTGGGATACTGCAGGTCAAGAACGTTTCCAATCTCTCGGCGTTGCGTTCTACCGCGGTGCAGACTGCTGCGTGCTCGTATATGATGTGAACAGCGCTAAGTCATTCGAGACACTTGACAGCTGGCGCGACGAATTCCTTATCCAGGCAAGCCCACATGATCCGGAGAATTTCCCTTTCGTCGTACTGGGTAATAAGATTGACGTGGAAGAGAACAAGCGACAGGTACGAGTTTCAACCGTTGACCTGTCCTTGTCAGATGCCGAGCATCTATTTCTCAGGTAACACAGAAACGAGCGATGACGTGGTGCCAATCGAAAGGCAACATTCCCTATTTCGAGACCTCGGCGAAAGAGGCTATCAATGTCGAACAGGCGTTCCAGACAGTAGCAAAGAACGCATTACAACAAGATGCCGACGAACAACTGTGAGTCGATAGCCTTTGCTTTGTCGTCAAGCTTGCTGATATTGTAATGTTCACAGATACGTTGACTACCCGGATCCTATCCTACTTGATTCTGAGAGTTCACAAAGCTACGGCTGCAATTGTTGATTTATTGGACTACACTTTTTGATTGCGGGATGGACCGACTTGTGACGACAACCCCGCTTGTTACCCGTATTGCTTCGACCCTACGTATACTTTGCGACCCTACGTTTTCTATGTTGTCCATAATATTTTAAAGACCCCGTCGACGACTCTGTAGTTTAGACTCGGCTCGTGACATGACGGAATCCTTATATTGACTGGCCCGTCTCGAGACTCCACACTCCTGTCACTCCAAACCAAATGGCTGGAGTACACCAGCCCCCAAACCCACCCATTCTAAACTCTTTTCAAACCGTCGATATTCTCGTAGAATCCCTTGCAAATTTCATTGTCAAAGCACAAAAGGAGTCTATCGACAAGCGAGGTCGATTCTGCGTCGCCTTATCTGGCGGTTCCCTCCCAAAAATGCTTAGAGGACTTATCGACCACCCAGGCGTGAAATGGGACAAGTGGTGAGTGTCTTATATACTTGTCCTACCTTCTAAGCCGACTTAACACACCTCTTCATAGGCAAGTCTTCTACGCAGACGAACGCGCCGTACCCCTCGACCACCCCGACTCCAATCATCTCCTTTGCAAAACCCACCTCTTCTCAAAAATTCCTCTTCCAGAGTCCAACATTCATCCTCTTGATCCGAACTACCTCAACGATCTTGAAGAACTCTCCGACGCCTATGAGAAGGAACTCATACGTGAGTTTGCGCAAAAGGACTCGGCTCGCTTCCCCGTATTCGACCTCATCCTCCTCGGCATGGGTGGCGACGGCCATACCGCATCGTTGTTCCCAGGTCACGAGCTCCTAACGGAGGAAGATCGGTGGGTGGCGTACATCGAAGACTCCCCAAAACCACCCCCGAAGAGGATTACGTTCACTTTCCCTGTGATCAACCATGCGACGAGGGTCGCTTTTGTGGCGGCGGGTGGGGATAAGGCAGAAGTCCTTAGTACGGTATTGGATAATCCCGAGGCAGGGCTCCCATCCTCTAGAGTGCGGCCTGTGTACCCTGGCCACCTGTACTGGTTTGTGGACGAAGCGGCAGCCGCACAAGCCAAGTATCCCCGAACGCCGTTCAAATTGTAGAAAGGAACTTGAAGTGTCGTAGGTTGTTGGAGTAGCGAAAGTAAACCACAAATTGTACTATATTATGCCTTATCTTGTCTTGACAGTGTCACAGTAATACATATTGTTGCCACCATTAAGCCTTACTGTAGTAGTCACGGACCAGAATCAGCGCACAACTCGGGGAACAGCTCAACTATTATCCTGTCCAAAATGAACATGATAAGGTGCACGTTGCATGACGTGTTCGAAAGCGGGTCGAGTGCTTTTCCGAGAGTCATCGAGGGGCTCGGACCAAGAACGAGAGGTGTTAAGTGAGCTAGACGTGGATATCCATATCGGTGTGAACGTCAAGCAGAGAATAAACTCACCTAACCCACCCTTCACGTTCCACCCAACCAAGGTCTCTCGCATTCTCGCCTGTTCCTCAGGTGTCGGGTCTGGAGGGGGAGGTTGAGGGTATCCGTTCGGGAACAGCGTGCGTTTAGCTGTGCGAGTGACTTGTGTGATGAAGCGCGGTGATAACGTCGTATGCAGAAGGTGGGGAAGGAGCCTGTGGAGCGATCGAGTGAATAGGGTGGTGAGGTATAGCAATAAAAATCATACCGATCGGGGAATGGCGCTATGACTGCTGAAAGCATACTAATGCTACTCACGAGCGCATTAGACGCAAACCGGTCTCGAGTGGTGAATATCTCACAGAGCATCATTAATGGAGGATGAGCATATAGGTGCGACGGTGGGGCAGTTTGGGAGGGCGTCATATTCTTGTGAGAAGAGGAAAACGGAAGGGAGGTGATGGACGATGATGAAGAGGGCGAAGGGGACATGGATTCGATACGGGATAATGGAGACGGTGGTGGTGGTGACGATGGTAATGGTGACGAGGGATTTGACATGGGCGCCAGCGAGCTGGAATTTGGAGGAAGTGGAGACTGATTGACTAGTTTGATGGTGTTTAAAGTTTGTTTGTAGGTGTGAATGAGAGCGAGGCAGAAGCCTGAGAAGGATTGTACGGCAGAGAGGAAGAGAATTAGGATATTATGGAAGGAATAGGATGACGAAGGAGTTGTGACGGCTGAGCTGGGGGAGGGCGAGGGCAAATCATGAACTGGGCCCTATAAGAACTGTTAATTGCAGTAACATAGAATCGAACCATTTAACGTACCTTGTGCATATGGGATTCATCTTCGTGTTGACCCAATAAATCCAGGATCACTTTGTGGATGAACCACGGCTGGGTGATCTTGGGCAGAACATCCTTCAGAACGACCTTGAGCGCTATCTCGCGAATAATAAATCGTTCAGGCTCGGGCTCGTAGTCCTCTGGAGGAAGACACGATTTCAAGACATGGTCCACAATTTGGCGCATGTATTCTTCGTCTATCTTCCCGTCCACAGACACGGCCATGTGAGGCTGAAGTTGATGGAAAAGCTGAGAAAAAGACGCTGAGCCTCCACTCGCGTAGGATGTTGATAATTTAGCTTCAACATTCCGATAATCTCGATAATGTTGGGTTATTAGCGTAGGTACATCATGGAAGACCAGCGGACAGAGATCTGTGGCCAGAATCCGCTGCTCGAGTGCCCGAACGACAACAATTAGGATTCGAGCGATTTCAGGAAGGAATTCCTTGTCATAGCGTGTAATCTTTGACCACCACGGTGTTACAAATGCCCGTAGGGATAAAGCAATAAAGTCATATAATTCAGTCGTTAATTCCGGTGGAGCAAATGGCGATGCGAGGAGTGGTGGGGGTTCAGTAGTAGGAAAGAGCAGACGCTTAGAGAGGGACACTGGTTGTTGTGACTTGGTCGTCGAGGTGAACGATGGCGGGGAAGGGACTGGTTGTCGTGTTGACCGTTGACGAGTGGCCACTGCCATGCGCGGGAATTATTATTATTATTTTGTTTTTTTCTCACTTAACACAAACGACCGACACGGCTGGACGTGACCAAAGCTGCTCGACGGCCAGCTGGTGACTGAATTTTATGCTCGATATTGTCAATAACTAAAGGACTCGTACTAGTCCTAATTTTCTGTAGTTGATTTCATGCAGGACTTTATTTAAACGGGATCAAGCCAACACTCTTTTTCAATGGTACCAACCGTCATCAATATCTATCGTCGTAAATTCATACAGGGCTCTCGAGACCCAACAACGACGATCATCATCGCAGCATCTATCTCTGCTGGAGGTCTCGTCCTTGTTCTCATCTTCTTCCGTATCTTCTGGAGATGCTGTCGTCGTCAAGTTGTTCCTTTGCCCCCCGTGCAACCTCTGGCACACGTTCGCGAACAACGACTTGCTCAGTTCGTAGATCGTAACGACCCGGCTTTCCTCTCCCCCCCAACATCGTTCTCACACAATGGGAGTAAAGTTTCATTACTTCGGCGGGAACCTTCCAGTTTCAGTACACCATCCTCGGACACTAGCCTCGGTCTTACTGATACTGGCGAAGTCGTATCTGCACTTTCGAATCAAGCGGAAGCATCCTGTCTACCCCAGGACGTCAGTCAAAGTTCTCTCGGCTCCGAAATCGGGACAACTAGTTTACCCGAGACACCTCATTCGTTTAATTCGTCTTCTATCTCACGTCATCGTAGCAAAAGCAGCACGCAGTCTCCACTTCCAGACCGTGCGCGATCCACCTCCCGGTCGCGTCTTCGCCCGCGCCCACTTTCCATGACCTCTGGTACTTTTTCAGCGACGTCACGCAACAGCCGCCTCATTCGTGGTGTACCTCATGGCCCACATAGTGACGTGAAGATCGTTCTGCCCGCGCCCTTGGCATCTGTGCTACACCCGTATATGGAGGGGCGACACTCCTTTGCCGGTGGCGAAGGGGATGACTCCTTCAGCAGGCTCAGCGTCGTCGATAAGTGGACACCAGGGGTTATCAAATCGTCTGGTCCAATAAGTCGGGAGAGTAGATCCCTTAGTCTTGGTATGTTTTATAAATTTTATCACCTGTCATAGCACTTAAACTCTCTCGTGTAGATCGAGCTTCGTCAAGTTCACGGTCGAGCATCTCACGTGTCCATACCCCTCCCCACAGGCTCCGCACCATGACTTCCAGTCCGTCCCTACCGGCCGGGCCATCCCCTACACCGTATACCCGTTCACAACCTGCGCGTGCTCCCCCGGTCCCCCGTATCCCGTCTATGTATACATTCTCCGAGCTCGATAGAGGTTCTTCGCATCAGGAGGAAGAAGCTAATATCAGAGGGCGACCTCGAGGTGTGTCTGCGTCGCGATCACCACCAAATTCAAGGACACCTCAAAAGCAACTTGAATATTGAACTGCAGAGTTGCGAGTCGACCCCCTGCACACTTGTATTTATTATTATTTTAGAGTTATCTCGTCACGTGACCAACTTGTCGTGTTTTTCTTTTTTTTTTTTTTGGGAAAACATATTTTTGTTTTTTGCACAAATGGTGATTTCACTATTTAGAACACTAACCGCCCGGAATATTGGATTTCGTACAAGTCGTAATGGATTCATGATGATGTCCTTGAAAGTTTCACCAGATAATTTGGCCAGCGCTTTGTCTGACATCGAGGTACGTTCAAGAAATCAATTTTTAACAACGCAATTCAAGTGATCCTGTGCGTAGCCTGGTCGACTCGAGGTAATCTTGAACGCGAACCCAAAAACGCCTCCACCTTCTTCGACCTTGGTTTTCGGCCAAACGTTTGTGAGTTATTTTTATTAAATCGCGACTATATATTCTTACATGCACAGACGGATCATATGTTGACCATACCATGGGCTGCGGTTTCGGGATGGGGGGTTCCACGCATCGAACCATGTGAGGTTTCTTAACCATCCTTTAGCACTCTTGTTCATTATAATCAGATGGCCCATTGCATCTCGAGCCTAGCACGACTGTTTTGCATTACGCTCAGACAATCTTTGAAGGCATGAAAGCCTACAGAGATGAGGCCGGGAAGGTAACATTATTCAGACCTGATATGAACATGAAGCGTATGAATGATAGCGCGAAGCGAGTTGCACTCCCGGTGAGGGTCCATACCTTGCATCCTTGTTTGAAGTTCGTCTTATTATGAGCAGACTTTTAACGGCCAATCTCTGCTGGAATTAATAAAACAACTGGTCCGAACCGATAAACATTGGATACCCCAGGAGGTCGGTCACAGTCTATACATTCGTCCAACCTTAAGTGAGTGGCGGAGCCTCATGCTATCCGCGCCCATCTTCATTTCGTAAACGGTAGTTGGTACGCAGAGAGCCATCGGTGTCAACCCTCCCTACGAAGCACTCCTTTTTGTCATTTGTAGCCCTGTGGGACCATATTATCCACGAGGATTTAAACCAATTGGTTTATATGGCACAACCGAGTATATTCGTGCAGCCCCCGGAGGTTTGTACTCGATACTTGAAGTGTGTATATGGTATGACGTTAATAATGCACAGGCACTGGTGCATACAAGTTAGGCCTAAATTACGCTCCCGGCGTAGTTGCACAGAAAGAAGCCGCAAAGTTGGGATATCAGCAAAACCTGTGGTTGCACGGTCCCGAGCATTTTCTCACTGAGGTATGACTTTCTTTCGCCTGGAGATCTAGTCGTGATACTTTGGACATTAGGTTGGGACGATGAACATGTTCATTGTGTTTAAGCGTGAAGACGGAGGTTCGAATCTACGCCTATTTCGTTCAACCCTCATACTCACTGGGTTCAAATAGCCACCGAACTAGTCACCCCTCCACTAGATGGTATGATTCTACCCGGTGTTACGAGAGACTCCGTACTAGCCCTTGCACGAAACCACGTCTCGGGGAGCAAACGACTAAAAGCTCTTCCAGAGAATCTGTCAGTCTCTGAACGTGCCGTAACAATGAAAGAGGTGACGGAGGCGTCACAATCTGGTCGACTTGTCGAACTGTTTGGAGCAGGTACGGCGGCAGTGATTAGCACTGTAGACAGGATTGGGTACATGGGAAAGGATGTCCATATACCGATAGGTGAGGATGGGATGGGCCCTGTGTCGAGGCCGATTTTACAGGAACTTCTTGGGATACAACGGGGGATTATACCAAGTGAATGGAGTATTGCCATATAGAGTGTCTGGGGTCCTGTTTTTAATTTGAGGAGCCAATCGCAGAATTTCGGAGCGCAAAAATTGCTCACCAGTTTCGTTATAAAGTCTGATTCAATTCTTGAATTCGCTTTTTCGTTTCTTGACCTTGTTCCATCAACACACCAAAAGACTATCGAGACAATCTTATGGTATATTAATTTCTTCATGTTCATTGACAAGGTAAGTAACAGCTACCTATAAAAATTGTTTAATAATTCATACTTTTTTCTGTAGACATTCCAGCCTTATTGCCTGGCTAATTATCGTCTCTGGAGAGCTATGTCCCAAGGGTACTGAGACTCTTTATGCCTTCTGCCCTTGTCAACTTCCGGCCGCACCGGTGTTTCGTCGTCGTTCTCTATTCTTGTTGCCAGATTGGCAAATCCACGATGGGCTTCCACGGACATTACATACCCTGCCAACGATCTTCTCACGTACTAACGAGTTCCCGAGTACGTTAGGTACGACCGCATGGCTCCTGATGGCTCGGTGAATGTCTAGATCGACTCGGGAACCGTGACCCCATTTATGTCTCCAGGTATTCTTTGGAATTCTGGTGGTGAAATTGTTTCTATTCACGGCATCACAGCATCTGTATTTATTCTGCAATGAATATTCTTTCAAAGTTGCTTCAGATACAAGTTCTTTACGATTCTTGTTAAAAATGAAATAAAATGAAAATGAAAATAAAAAACAAATAAAAAAAAAGGTGTTGCTTACTAATTTACCGCATTTTGACTGGTGCAAGCCCTTGCTGTTGTGCAAAAGTGCCAAAAAGTTTCCGTTGTTACCTTTGAGTTGTTATGATATTTGACCCAACAACTGGTTCTCATCTAAAACCTTGGCTGGTAAGAACTCTCGAGCCAATGTATGTTCTTTGCCTTACAATCCAAGAGATACCCTAACTCGTTGCTTTTGTAGTTGTGATGCTGAGCCTGGAGCTCTCGCCGACTATATACTGGCCCTACTAAAACATAATGTACCAGAGAGTGACATGCGTAAGGAGTTGGCTGTCCAACTCGACGAGTTTCTTGAAAAAGGTCAGTCTCGGCCTCTCCTCTCCTCTCACTTATTTTCTCAACCGACTATTTCCAACAGAATGTGCTCCTTTTATTGACACTTTATTCACCGTGCTTCGCACAAAATCATATCTCCCTTATAGTGCAACTTCTCCATCAACCTCGTATTCTTCTCCCAACCACCATCCTGTGGATACTGGCATTCCAATCCCCCTAGATGGCCTCTTATCGCCTTCCGTACCAGCCTCTCCAGACCGTGGACAAAAACGCAGCAATGATAACGATGAACGTGACGGGCGACCCCCCGCAAAAGGACCACGGTTGAGTAGTGAGGGCCAGTTTTCAAGATATTCTAATGGTAGGAGCCAAGATACTCGATCGACGGGCGGATGGGGAGGGCGTGGGGACAGGAATGAACGGCCAGGTATGAATGGCCAGGGCGAAGGCATGATAAATGACATAGGAATGGGAGTTATGGGCGCCGGAATGGGTATGAATGGATCAGTGGGAATGGGGCAGATGAACGGACGACCAGCACAGCCATATCAACCACCGGATCAGAAGCGGGGAACATGTCGAGACTATCACAGTATGTCATGCTCTGCATTGCTGTTACGAGACACGTATACTGATACTACTTATCGTAAGATAACGGCTATTGCGCTCGTGGCGCTTTCTGCAAATACAGTCATGGGGAGGACGCGGTTGTTCCAGGGCAACTCTTCCCGATGAATGGCCCACAAATGCCAGGTCCGCTGCCCTTCATGCCAATATTCCCAAACGGCGGCGTTCCGTTCGGTATGGCTGGTGGTACTTATGATCCTCACGAGGCACGTATGGACATGCGGCCTCAAGGTGGGGGCATGAGTGGGTCCGGTCGACCTCAATTGCGCGCCCCGTTGCTACCTCGAATTCAGCAGGAAGACGGAAGCCAAGCTGTACACAGCGTTCTTGCATCCGGTGAACTCCCCGTCATCCAAGACTTGACGCCGAACCTATCTCGGGATGAAAACTTACAACATCAACACGATGATCCAGAAGGATTTGGGTCAAGGAATGGCCAAATCGGGATGAATGGGTCGATGGATATCGATATGGCACCAATCGTAGCGTCCCCCGTATCCCCACAGAGTGGTTTCCGCGGTGGAGTACGGGGCAGCGGGAGAGGTCGAAGTACATTCGGCAGTGAGGTCCACAAATTCCGCCCGGAACGCAGACAAGACAAAACACTTGTGGTGGAAAAAATCCCAGAAGACAAGATGAGCCTCGAACACGTAAATGCATGGTTCAAACGATTTGGGACCGTCACAAACGTTGCCATTGACGTTGCCAAAGCGAAAGCACTGGTTAGTTTCTTAAACCACGAAGAGGCCCATGCAGCATGGAAGTCCGAGGATGCCGTTTTCAATAACCGGTTTGTTAAATTATTCTGGCATCGGCCCATGGAGGGTCATGGACAAGTCGGGGCACGAATGTTGGCAGCTTCTGCCCCTCTCGTTGCGAATATGTTGAAAGAAACGCCAGCCCCTGCACCAGCCCCTACCGTCCCTCAAGTTACAACTCCCGCGACCTTCCGCAAAGCCTCTATGCCATCTGCTGCTGCTTCTGCATTAGCAGCCAAACAACAATTGCTAGAACAACAAATTACTGAACAAAAGTCGCTAATGGCATCATTGGATACCGCGTCACCGGAAGAGAAAAAGCAAATCATGGCACGACTTCGGAAGTTGGGTGAAGAGATGAAAACAACCCCGTCATCGACAAATGTACCTTCGACCTCAGCCACACCGTCGTCAACTACCAAACGACGAGTTATCTCGACACCTAGAGTCGATGACCATGAACGAAAAGAGAGAGAACGGTTAGACAAAGAATTGGAGCTGCACCACGCTTCGCTCGTTGAAGGTGATGTTGAGGAGACCACGGAAGATCTGAAGGCGAAGTTAGAGAGGCTCAAGGCCGAGGCATGTCTTATGTCTATAGAATTCTACTATTGTCACTGATATGTTGTCATTCATAGGCTGCTAGTCTTGGACTCCCTGAAGCATCATCTGAAACATCATACGGTGGCGGGGGTTCATATCGTCCCTACAGAGGTCGTGGTCGAGTTGCCCGGAGTTACTACCGTGGAGCCGCTCGTGGTGGTCCTCCTCGAGCAAGCATGAAGTTAGATAATCGTCCGAAGAAGCTCCTCATCAAGGGTGCCAATGATGACAATGTCCAGGCGGTGCGTGACTGGTATGAGGTATGTCGCGATAGCCCTTTGAATGTCTACGCGTAACAAACTTTTTTTCAGGCGACAGGTCAAATGGAATCAGTGGAGACATCTGAGGGCGGTATCATTGTTGCTTTCCGCACTCGTGGTGCAGCAGAACAGGCATGTTCGATGTCACGTTATACATTTTCATGCTAATATTCTATTCCAGGGGCTCGCAAAAGGGCATAACATCCCCGGAATCGGGACAGTAAAGGTATCATGGCTCAATGGCCCACATTCGAATACACACACACCCCACAAACCCACGTCGCCCTCAATAACTTCACGCGACAGCAAAGATGACCACAGCACGGCTCGACAGCAGGCGCCTTCACCTGACCCTGAACCTCTTCTTTCGCCCCATGGGCGGGAGGAAGAGATCGTCGCCAGCGGTTGGGGTGGAGATGGCGATGGCGAGGAGGATGGAATGGGAATGTTATAATGTAGAAAAAGATGCTCTAATTAGTTGCGTTTTTATTTGTACTGCCTTCCTTTTGACAATGCCCAAGATAATACGGGCAGCAGCCCAATGTCGGCCACACACATACTTTCAATCCTTTTTGAAGCACAGTAAACGTCGAATTGTGGAACAGGCACGATCTATCATAGCTCGGGGGAGGAATCCCTAACAAATGAGATCTCTGCATCATCATCGACTACGAAGCTCCCAACAGCATACTCGTCGGGTTCATCGTCGTCCCCACGAGGAGAGCTTGATATGATGGGTCTTCGTCCCATAGTCGAAATCGAACCACCGGCAAAAGGCCCACGTCTGATCGGTCGATTTGCGAATATCGGGGCTCGTCGTCCGGAGGGTGCTTGTGAAATGAGGCTTTGTCGATATACCAGCGTCTGGTCGTAAGAAGGCGATACCTGCGTCTCGGGCAAGGTTTGCAAAAACAACCGATCTTCTTCCTCTTCCACTTCATCCTCGTCATGTGATGAACCCGCACTGTCATCTCCTGAGTGTATAGCTTCCATGTCGATCCACTGGTTGAGTCTCCTACCGACATTAGGACCCCTGACTTTCTCTCGTCTTGGAGAACGAGAATTGACAGGCTGATGTTGCAGGTGCCGTTGCGGAAGCAGCGTATTCAGTATTGGCGACTGCAGCTCAGTAACAATAGCAGAACATTTTTTATGTGGCTTTCCGGCAGGGCGGATAGGGAAAGAAGGCTCGGGGTAATCGTAATCTGGGGAGGCAGGGGGTTTTCGAACAGGGAGATCTGGAGGAAGCATATCAGACTTTCGTAAATCCCCTTTAGATAAGCTGTTTGACAGATGCCATGCCGGAGAGCTCTCTGCACTCGATATTTGATTTGTAGCACCGGGAATATTAGGACTGTCCACGAACTCGATCGATTCATCTGGTCGAAGTGGCGTGTTGGACTTCGGAGCTTGGTCGTAATTACTACGACAAGGGATGCCAAATTTCAACGGCGGCGTAATAATGTCTTCGACAAACTCGACGGAGTTGTCAGGAGTTGCCCGTTTGTTATGTATTGGGGAGGAATCAATGATCTCGATATCAGGATCGTCATCCTCGTCGACAAGCCAAGCCATGCTTGACTTATTCTCTTCCCGTTCATGACCAGGCGACGCAACCGGTAAATCGTCTGCGGATAACTCGTCATTTGATTGAGATGTTGGAGCATTGTTTGAGCTGGCCCTCCTTTCGCCAGCGTCTACACCCGCTGTCCGTGCTGGTGAACGACTGACTAACGGCGGCGGGGGTGATGGGGAACGGCGATCGTCATCGGAAGATATCAAAATGAAGCTTTTATCGGCCACAGATTGTTCAGGAGGGGGCTCCGACAACTTTGGACGCTTTGAGAGTGGAGACGTCAGTACCGTACGAGAGGGTGCAATATAGTTTCCAATTTCCAGATCGTCAGAATCATCGACCCCTTTCTGCAAAAACTGGCTAGATGTCAACTCAGGCTGAACTGATTTTTTCGATAACCTTTTCTTTGCCACTGGCGTCTTTTCCACGCCCTTTGTAGTCGCCTTCCGTGGCTTTTTCTGAGTAGCGATTGTTGTGGACTTAGACGACGTACGTCGCGGTGGGTTGAGGATTGATCCGGCTTCGATGTCCAGATCTGTATCGTCGTCCTGCCCAGCATCGTCAAACGACTTTGCCGGCATCTTCCTCCCCTTCTTCGCTCCCTTCGTCACCAGTTCTGCCACACTGACAAACCCAGTACTTGCGCCAGCGGGAATATTTCTTCCGATGTCATCGTTCCTCTTCCTCTTCGTGCCTTTATTAAGCGAGCGGCGTTCATTCACGGCAGACACATCTTCGCGGACGAACTCTTCAATTTCTACGACCTTCTCCAAGCATTGTGGCTTCACATGATCGGGAAGCAGTCTCTCGACATCGCCGTACAACTCGAGTTGTGCGCCGTGGGTTATTGCCTTCTGCACTTCCTTGTACGCATCCTTGGATTTGTCTAGGTTGAATTCCTCCCGTGCCTCCGAGAGAAGGACGTGGACGGATCCCTCGCGGTCACGACCGGTCCGTCCCACACGCTGGAGCTTCAAACCCAGTATGTTAATAACGTTGATGAGGTGCAGTATAGTATGAACACACCATACGAATAGCAGATTTCTGTGCATCATAGCACACGATGAGATCTATCTCCCCAATGTCGAGACCTTCTTCGCCAATAGAAGTAGACACGAGTACGTTGTACTCGCCCGCCTTGAATTTTTTGATAACCTACAGAAAGATGTCTAAATATGCGCCTAAATAGATAAACGGCAAACTACTGACCTCGAGTTGTTCCTTCTGCGCAAATCCCTTCTGGCCCTTCTTATCGGTACCTTGACCAATGAACTTGGTCGCCTGAATCATTGGTCGCTCAAGGTCCAATATATCTACAACTTCATCAAGGCATTCTCTATAGGTCACGAAGACCATTACCCTCGTATCCTTCCCACGTCCTTCCTGGTCCGCGTTGGCAAAGTGCTGCAAGATGAGCAACTTCAGCATGTCCATCTTCGGATGTATAGAGAAGCCCTGGACCCGCTGCAACTCAATCTCCTTCATGACAGCTTGGAACAATGGATCTGAGCGTAGCTTATTGGCTTTCTGAACCTTCTTTCCATCACCCTCACCACTGTGATCGTAAGAAGCAATGTTTTGCAGATGGGTGTAACACATCCCAACACTGGCTTCTATCTGAGGTGGCACAAAATTAGCCCCAAAGAAACGAAACTGAGTGAAACTAAATATAGTCATACAAGATACCCCATTGCGCGTGCCAGCGTCGACAGTTTCGCTAGGGGTGCATATGCCCACGCCTGATCTCGTCTGAGCGATTGACTAATGTGTTGAGGCAAGAAGGAGGATATGGTCAGAGGATTGGCTTGTCCATAAAGCACACCACGACTTTTAAGTGGTTGGATGGTTGCCTAAATTCGGCAAAAATTAATATTACATGGCGAATTATAAGGATTATAACACGGACGTCCATAAGTTTAGCCAGCGGGTCCCTGATCTTAATTATGTCCTCGTTCATGCGGACAACATGCTGCTTAATTGTCTATATAAAAACATCAACAACACTCAATACCGCTGCTCGCCTGTCACTCACCTTCTTATGTATGTATTCTTTTAAATCCAAGCTGTTCTCATCACGGATCTCGATTCGGCTTATGTGCAGAGCGTTCACGATATTCTGCACAGCCTCAGGTGTATTCCCAGGTGTAGCCGTCAGAGCTAATACTCTGAAATGGGGATTTTTAGCCATAAGAAAGCGTACGACTTGTGCGTATGCATAGTCTCCTGTGCCTCTATGGGCTTCATCTATAGATGACACGAAAGAGGGTTGTTAAAACGGAAGTTTCACGGGGAGAAAGGGTTACCGATCACAATGAGAACTATTTTGCTAACGTCGCAGTTTTCAGATGTCAGGTCATTGATAAGCGTTTGAGGAGTCATATAAAATACCCTCTTTTCTTGCCACTATATGTTGTCGACGTGAACGCTGATGTCAGTCTTACAGGAATAGAAGACTTACAGCTCTGGCCCTAACAGACTT
This sequence comes from Hygrophorus russula, assembly GCA_003314125.1. Classification (NCBI taxonomy): domain Eukaryota; kingdom Fungi; phylum Basidiomycota; class Agaricomycetes; order Agaricales; family Hygrophoraceae; genus Hygrophorus; species Hygrophorus russula. The sequence continues at coordinate 85,057 of QLPE01003858.1, read as the reverse complement.
GGGATTCTGTCCTGTGAGTTCGACGGTATCGTTGGCTGGAATGCCGCAAATTTTGTGACATGCTTCGACTTGTTGTGCAACGAGAGGCTTAGTGGGAGCCGCGAAAACAACCTTGCCTTCGGGAAACCATCGATAAACTATAGATATATGATAAGCTTTCGCTTCTTTAAAGCTTCAAGACGTCACACAGGACAACGTTGTCTCGGTAGGATGTCTTGACTATACGCACAATTCAACATAACCACACCAGCGATGAAGGTTTTTCCAAGCCCGGTAGGCAAAGCCACAAGCGTATTGTCAAATAGACAGCGGTTGGCGATATTAAATTGATAGGCACGCTTCGGCTTGTTAAGCGGATATATCCAATGTTTGGCTTCCAGTAGGTCGGGCTTCAGTTGCATGGGAGGGGGCTAGATGTTGTGATGAGTGAGTGTTTATACATTTGAATAGGAACTTACTGGTCTTCAAATTAAAACAACTCTGAGTTAAATTCGAAATGGTTCAATATCAGGACGCTCACCCAACTAAAACAAGCGTTAGAAACGTTTAGATGGGTCGGAGAAACTTACTTGACACGAATGGAGCAGGAAACTGCTCAAATTCAACATTTTCATCCTCTTCGTCTTCTGACACCCTCTCCTTACCTTTACCCTTGGATTTTGCTCTCTTCATGCCAGACTTTGCAAACGCAGTCTGATCCCACTGCTTGGTCTTCGGAGGTTGTTGGCCAAACGGGTTACGCGGGGAAGACTTGGTCCTTTGCGAGTCCGCGCGTGAAGATGCGCTGTTTGAAGGCGTTTTTGGATACAGTACATTGCCGTCAAGCGTGGTTTGAAGCATGCCCTTGGAACTGTAGCTAGGACCGACCATGGGCGACTTTCCCCGATACGTGTCATCTACAAATTTATCTAGTCGCTGCAGCTCTGATTCATCGATGTCGAAAGAAGGGTCGAACAAGTCAGGAGAGTCGTCCCGTTCTATAGGCCTCTTGTGTTCGACATGTGAAACTAAATGGGATTTCACGGGAGAAAAGTGAGCTGCTTCGATGGCATCGAGTTCTTTGAATGCAGCAGCATCAAAGTCGTCTTGAAAATAACCATCGGAACTCATTTTGATCCAGCTTTGAGCAGGTCAGGTCCAGAGCGCGTTGGTCACGTGTATCAAGACCCTTTGCCTCATCTCATGTCTGCCAATACGCTTGCTCGATGGAACGCTATACCGCTTACTCGTGCGGACTCTGACAGCCAACAGAATAACCTCAAGGTATTCTTGCGCGTTTCCTGTCGTTTAAAAGACATCCCATACTGCCCTTCTCCTCGTCACATTCCTTAGCGATCAAGACCTGACGACGAGGACGACGATAATATCGATGTCGACCAAGATCCAGACGATGACGACGATATGTCCATCTTATCTCGCTCGCCGTCGCCACCTCCTCCGGATGCTATGGAAATTGACAAGTACGATGAGTACATCAAGGGCCAAGCTCGCGAAGTCATCACTGTGGAAACCAAAATCAAGCCTACCAATAAGGGCTTTACCATGCTCTCGAAGCTTGGCTGGTCAGATGGACAACCCCTTGGTCTCTCCGGTGATGGTGTGTCGTACAGCTTTGGATGTTTTACATCGTGAAATGAAGTTTTTTCCTGCTTCCAGGACGCATTGAACCTGTCCCTTTTCAAATAAAGCGTGACCTCACTGGCCTAGGCAAACTAAATCAAGAACTTCGGCTAATCGAAGCAGCCGCCTCCCAACGGCGTGAACTCGATTCTGAGCGTCAGCAGAAAGAAACAGAAATCCAGCGTCAGGCACGAGAGGTCCGTGCGCGTTACGAGTGTTTAACGTTTAACTCTCGAGGATTTTATTGCTCATGCGTTTGAACAAATAGGATAATGTCGCTCGCCGTGCAGCTCTCCAAACTGAAATTTCAAGCACCCTCAAGGCCTTCTACTGCGAACTTTGCGATAAACAGTTCAAAACGGTCGCTCAATACGATGAACACACCAATTCCTACGCTCATCACCACAAAGCTCGGTTTAGGGAGATGCAAGCTAGCCAGCGCATGAAACCTCAAGAGGAGGTAGACAAGCGCAAGGAGAAGGAGAGGAAGAGAGAAGAAAAGGAGTTGAGGAAAATAGCTGCTGCTGCTGGCGTTCGGATGGCTAAACCAACGGGTCAGTTGGCTCCAACGTTGCCTTCGAACGCATTTACAGATCCTGTTTCGACCAACACGGAGGCGACTTCGATAGGTGTCAAGAAGTCTGGATGGGCAACTCTTGGAGGCGCATCTTCGTCTGGTCAACCTATCGCCGGATCGTCAACGCAAAGTGTCCCGTCACCACCCAGCGCTCCTCCGACTTTCAGGAGCGCGAGCTGGACTTCTCTTGATACCGGAAGCTGTCAGCCTGTTCCTCCGCCACCCCCAGAGATACCGCGGGCGCCCACAACAGGAGGCTGGGCATCTGTTAATCCTGTCGGGGGCTCTCAATCACGAAACCTCGCTGCTACTGTACCTCCTATCACGTCTGTTGAAGGACAACTACAGCCCCAACCTGATAACCCTTCTACCAGGGCTTTTCAATCACGGAACATTGACCATATTTCCGCGCCCCCATCAAATAATCAACATCACCCACCTCCTAGCGGTCGACCACCGTCCCCTCCTCGCACAGAGCCCACTCGCTCAGGTTGGCAACAATTTAAACAGAAAGGTCCCAAACGACGTTGACTAGAAAAATCGACGGGTTAGGACTACTAGCTACAGGTTGATGATTTTGTATGATTGTAAAAAAAAACGACAATCGCAAGAAAGGAGGGACACAAGGCGAGCAATGTTCACTCTGAATCACTACCAGAGCTATCAGAAGCTGAGCTCGAGTCTGACGAGTGATCGCTGTCGTTTGCCCGTCTTACAGCACTAGCACTAGCGCTGTTGCCCGGTTCAAACAATGCCATCCTTTCCTCCAATTGTCGAATCTTCTCTGCCTCCACATCTTCATCCATGCTTTTCCGCTTCAGCCCCCCAGTACCGGTCCCTTTGCCAGGTCGACTTCGTTTTGTAGCAGTAGTCCGCAAGGGTCGTAAAACAAAGTTGTAAAGTTTTGTGAGAACCATCGAGGGGAGCAGGTCAATCTCGAGTTCAATCTCCTCAGTGCTCTGCTTATCGGAGGCATGTCGAATCGTCATGAGCGAGTAGCCAAAATAGATGACCGAGACTTACATCTCTGATCTCGGGAACCCCTTCGTGAATGATCTGAATCACTTTCTCCAACTTTTGCCCATCCAGTCTGCCAATCGCCTCGCTGAGGTCCTTCTTTTGCTCAAAGGTCAAGACGTCATCATCGGCTACCGGTTTTTTGCCTTTCTTCTTGCCCGATAGTTTGCCTTGTTTACCCGCCTTGGATGAAGATGCAGTCAGACCCTTGTCTCGCTTCTCTTTCTTCTTCTTGTCCTTGGGCGGCTTCGCTCCCTTGAGTGCAGTGATACTATTACGCATGGTCTCGATCTGACTTTCCATGATGGCGATTGTGCCTGCGAAAGCTGTCAGCACCCACGTTGAGTTTGGGGATAGGAAAGGTAAAGGACAACCACATACGCGCACGATCCTCATCACTGTCGTCGTCGTCGTCGTCATCATCATCGTCACTGACTTCGTGCAGGGGAGGCTGGGCTTTCCACTTTTCATCGAACAAACGTTGGAGTTCGATTCCTGCTTGATTCACGGGAGTGCCGGCGGGATTGAATAAAAAGCAGTTGCGGATCATCAACTTGAAATCCTCGTAGAACTTCTGGGAGTTGGGGTAGTCATGATTTTCGAGTTTCTTTCGCATGGTTGACAAGTCCATGGGTTTCTTGACGATTTTTGGATAAGTCGGAATGTCCAACGTGACCCAATCTGAATTGGTGTTAACGAGATCCGAACGGCAATAGTACCGGTAGTGACATACCGACAGGCTCGTAGAACGGATGGGCAATGCCGGCATGCTGCTTGCGGTGAAGATCCTGAAGGATCTTGTGACAAAACCGGAGCTGTTCTGAAGTACCGTCATCCTTAACCCTCTTGCCTTTGCGCTGTTTCTTGGGAACGTCAGCGTAAGGTAGATCTTTCGGTGGTGGAGGATGAATCTCCCGTTTCGGTCGGCCAATAGTCTCCGTCTCCGACCGTCGGATCACGGGTACGGAAGTGGACGCTCGTCGTGCAGGTTGGATTTTCTTGCTAGGAGGTGGTGGAGGTGGTGGTGGCGTAGCGAGTTTTTTGATGATGGGAGGAGCTTTCGGCTGATAAAGGAGTTATGAAGATAATCAAGAAGGGACAAGAAAGGAGCTGACCTCTAAAGGAACAGGCATTTGCTTAACTTGCTTATCGAACACCTCCTCGACACGTTTACCCATTGCAGTGACGGCATGATCAGGACCATTGAAAGTTACACAGTTACTGAAGATGAGTCGAACGTCTGCGATGAACTCGTCGGCATTGAGATAATGTGGATTGTCGGGATTGGGATCCGGTTTTGCGGGATTCGAAGAGTTTAGTTTGCGTTCAATAGTGGAAAAGTCCATCGGAGTCTTGATGATGGAAGGATAGTGAGGAATATTGAGTGCTTGGGGGTCAACAGGACGGAGGAAAGGAGCAGCATCTTTGATCTTTTTGAGCTGGCGAACGGTTGACTGACAAAAGCGAAATTGAGCGACGCTGAAGGTGGAAGGAGTCGAGGAAGGTGGTATGGGAGTTTCGCCATTTGTAAACACGGTAGAAGAACTAGACGCTGGAGGTGGAGTGGCTGACTTTAGAAGGGCGGCGGACAGGACATACGAAATTAGTACGCCCGTAGCGGCGCACAAGAAAAGAAAGGCTCACGTTGGCCAAAGAAGCCTTGTCTGCGTCGGAGTGTTTACGAGCCCTCTTTGCAGGAGGGGGCATATCTTCGGTGTGATTATTAGGAGAACAGCTATTCGGAGTAGTATATGAAGTTGAAAGATTATTGGATTCGATGGTTGTAGAGGAAGAAGCAGCGATATTAGAAGGACCGGGAGTAGCTGCAGGAGTACTAAGAGCTCTTGGCTCTGAGTTACTACGACCGTTAGTGATGGGATCCTCCATCTTTACGTCCGAGTTGTTGTCATTATTACCATTCGGTGAAGAAATCTGAGCCATATGAACGTCTGGAGGTGGAGACCTAGAGTGAATGGATAATGTACCTATGATTATATTTTTAAAATAAAAAAAAATTCAAAAAAAAAAAATTTTTAATAGAAAGTAAACATACTCGGATCGAGTACAGTTTCTAGATTAGACGCGTTAATTGGCAATGGTTCATGACGCGCGTCAGACTCTTGTTCTTGAAAGTCGACATCGATCTTTACATCGATGGATTCAGACAGAGGAGTGTTGAGCGCGTTGAGTACGATGGTCGCGTCGGTCATGATGTGACAGTCACACTCGTGACTTGTGGGTTGAAAGGTAGAAGATTTGGGAGACAGGGGGATCCGAAGCTGGTTCAGAGTCTTTATAGGGCCACAATTTAAGGTTCGATCTCAAACGCAGGGGCCAACGGTCTCCCGTTTAACCAGTTTTTTAAAATTTAATATACTTTATCAACACAATCGTTTAATATTCTCAAATACAAATATATTTATTACTATCACTACCTTTCCTCCTCTTCCTCCTCTTCAACTTCAGCAAACACTGGCTTTGGTTGATTTTCTCGCCAGGCTGTGCAAAACCACGTCAGCTTCCATCAATAAACAATCACAAATAATATTTTTGTCACGTGGTTCATTAAAAAAAAAAAAAGTAATGAAAAAAAAAAAAAGTAAAAAAAAAAGTAAAAAAAAAAAAAAGTAAAAAAGTAAAAAAATTTTAAAATCAACTCACCAGATGTCCATTGAGGGTCTTTGTCTGCAAGATCTGCGTACTTCAGAAGAGCTTCTCGAGGCTGAATGTTGTCATCATCAGTTTAACTCCGCGCCTAAACCATTCAAAGAAGACGAAGCGTAGAGCATAAAAATTTTAAAGAAATAACGCACATCTTCGTCTCTCGTCGTGTCCCGAACTAAATTTTGAACAACATGTTGTGTCGCACTAGCACCAACTCGTCCACCCCTTCCAGGTCCAGTCACTGGCAGTTCTGGTCGCTTACTCTTCCGAGGATCCATCCTCTCCTTTTCACGCTTTCTTTTACTACCACCAGGTCCATCAGCGTCACGGAACATCGGTAGTGCATGCGGTGTAAGAATTGACGGCGCAGCAAGCGCATCAGATATATCTTCAATCGTGACCTTTCGCGGTGGTCCCTTGTTCAGAAGTAACTTCGCCCCATTCAGAGACGTCATCGGCGAATAAAGAACACATATCTGCCCGTTCGACAATCCCGTCACAATCTGCAACACCAGTCAACCATAAGTTAATTAAAAACAACAAGAATACTGACCTGATTGATCTTTGAATGCCAAACCACCTTGACTGGTGTTGAATCAACCTCGAGCTCTTTCGCAGCTTCAAACCCCTCTTTTGTCAGAAACAACAGCTTTCCTTTTCCACCTTTTGACGTCGCGCCACTACCTGTTATGACATACTTGTCATCCGGGCTAAACACTGCATTCGTATGTGGATACAAAGTCGACAAATCCGACCGTACCGCAAGTGGCTTTTTAAACGAACGCAAGTCCCAGACTACAGACGTGTTAGTAGTTGTCACGACAATAAGCATCACCTTACGTTTGACAGTGTCGTCTCCTCCACGTGTAAGGACCGTCCTCCCATCCACGGAGAATACCATAGACCCTGTCTCGGTGCCTTTGACATGAGCCCCCTCTATTGTCATATTCGGTCGCACAAAATTTGAACTGGCTTGCCACATATGTAATGCGCCATCCAAGCAAGCTAATAACAAGTCAGTCAAAATTACGAGTGGTGGTAGAACAATTACCTACCTCCACCAATCAGATTACCATCTGTCGAATAACCACATGCCGTCACCTTTGTTCGTGCACCTCTGTCCTTGGACTTCACCACAATTACAGACTTTTGCTTTCGCTTATTCTCGACATTCCAGATTCTTGTCGTCTATTAGTTCTGCATGCAAAAAGAGGCTTGAATACACACCGAATTGTCGAGTCCGCTGAACATGTCATAAAAACTTGCGAATCCTTTGGATGCCATGTACAGGATGACAGCTCGCCGACATGGCCACTGAAAACAATATTAGGGGTAGACCATAGGAAATAGGCTGAACACACACGATGTATGTTTCATGTCACGAATGTATGGATCGCCCTTGATATAAGTGGCCCTGCCAGTCAGGTGAAGCCATCCGGCTCTCAGCATAAAGCGACAGAAAAACTTACTCTTCCTCTCCGTCACGATCGTACAATTTAGCTTGAGTTGTACCAGACACGACCAAAAACTTCTGCCCATCGTTGGAATATTTTAAATCATGAATCTGACCGAACATCCTTCAATGAAACACAACATTCGAAAGCAAAAGGACTCACATGATAAGTGCCAGCAGGCTCCCAACTCTTGAACGGCTTACACCTCGAGTCCATCCCTCCAAAGTCCCACAACTTGCAGTCGTAATCATGAGACCCCGACAATACGCGCGCACCCGAAGGGTCCAGAGCAAGTGCTGACACCACCTTGGTGTGATCCTTCAGAATGATTTCGTGGGTTATGGGAAACTGGGGCATGTCAGAGTCGTATTCTTGGTCTGAGGGATCGAACTCCGGCTCTCCCTCATCCTCTCCCACTTCCTCTCCCACTTCCTTTTTTGCCGCGATATGAGGCGACTCGACTTTGAGCGGGATAGGTGTGTCTGTATGATCGTCCGCGTTTCCTGGTGATGGCCCGGTTGAAGGTCCTTCTATGACTTTCTCTGATCCTGCTTCGCCTTTAACCCCAATCTGGGGATACTGTATCAGTCGCCTGTAAACTGAGACTAATGTTGGGAATAACTGACCTCCTCTCGTTTGTTTCTATCAAAACGCGAAGGGTCCAGCGTCCTCTTCTTCGTAGTTTTCCCGAAGCCAGCGATCCCCATTGCTTCAAAGACGTCCATATTTTCGAGTGGCACTGTCCTCCTGGGCAAGATCACGGTGAGCCTTATGTAATGACATTCGCCTCAACCCCGTGTCGACGAGTCTCGTATTTAAGGCACACCACCACCCGGAACTAATTCTAGTACTGTATACAACATGCTAAAGAGACAAAGACCTCTTTCGCCTCTTCCCTCGTCGCTGTCCATTGCTTTGATCCCTGACTCACCCATCAAGCGGAGGCGGATCGCACCTCCGGTTCTCGACGGTGAGGTTAGAGGGTGGGGGGTACAAAGAGGGAAAGAATGGGATGTAGATGATGATGACGATGACGACGACGACGACGACGACGAACTACCGCAGACAAGTACCAGTAAGTGGCAGGATGCTGCTACCGGGGAATACAAGGACGCGAATAGCATTCTCCACGACCTACATGCACTTCATCAGCATCGGCTCATGTTCGCTCCTGCGCCTTCGCCCTCACAGCACCCAAATCAATCATGCCCGCGCCCCTGTACCAAATCTATTGTGCCACAGATACCTCAGCGCACCAAAAATCTTGCATACCACGAACGTCACACGAACAACTCTAGCACTGCTCCCGAGTCCGGAGATAATGATATGAACCTGGAAGTGGAACTTGTAAAGGGGCGTTATGAGGACACAAATAAGTTCGTCGACCCCGGAAAGATTTGGGGCTATTGCTGATTTTAACTCAAGATTACTAGGATCTCTATTTCTCTCACGAAGGCGTGAACTTGGCACCGAAATCGAATATTAAGATTATCTTGGACGTTGGGAGGGAGATGCACTCTTCCCAACGTCTAATACGACCTTAATCCCAAGTGTATTAGTCAACTCATCCTCCAGCAAGTCTCTCATAGTCCTTCCATCCCTCGCGTATAACCAATCGTCCTCGGATGCGGAGTAATCATAGCGTTTCGGCCCGCTGATTGATCCATTTGGTTTCATCAGTAACTCGTCAAGGGAATGGGCGATGATGTACCTGAAAGGCGAAGAGAGCCATATTTGCTTATTAGGAGGCTGTTTGTTGATCACATATGTGCCTTTGTCGCCCAAGTTGAGCGTCAGGACGCCACTCTTACGGAGAATTACAACCGAACTAGTAAACGAGAATACGTGTGCACTCACATGATACTCGACTTCACAAGTGTTGTTCCCCAGTCCATCCAATAGATTTTCAAGTGAGTCCAACAGGTTGTCCATTGTCACGTCAGACAACTCGTGATATCTTTCCATTGAGACTTCACTTCACATTAGGAGGATGAGACTCTTAGTTTGTTTATGCCAAAAAAACTTGCCAAACCTATGAGGTACTGAAGTACTAGCATGTCGCCGGTGACACTGTGCAGGTATTTCTAAGGTGCTTGATATAGGACTTGAAAAGTTTCGAGTGGACGTCAGACGTCGAGTGTGATTAAGGGACCGGTGAACATTGAGTATCAAGTTTCTGGTGAGCATAGCAGTAGGAATGTTAATTTAGGGTTAGGAGTTATACAGTACCTAGAAGCGAATATTTGCCTCCAACCTCCGGGTCTTGCTATGCATGGCAGTTAATATGCCTCGTTCATCATTATTAAGAAAGAATACAAATTATGATCTCTTATTCCCCTCTTGCTGCACCCAATCCAACCACGATCCTTCATAGTTGAATAAGCTACAGCAAGAAATGTCCATTAACTGTAGAAAATTAATTGCAGCTGGCAACGTACTTTGTGTATCCATTTCTCTTTGCAACATCACACGCCGTAGCACTCCGTTTCCCGCTCCTGCAATAAAATACGATTTCTTGGTTCTTAAGGGGCTTCTTAAATCCATGCTTCTCTTTGAACGCAATGTCGTTTAAATGTAAAGAATTAGACAGCACAGAGAGCGGCAGATTGACAGAGGAAGGTATGGATCCTTGGCTCACTTCGTCCGGTTCTCGGACATCGATCAAGTAGGCATCCTTAGTAACATTATAAGATAGCGCTGAAGAAGTAGAATACAGAGATCTTACTGGACTGGGACTGTTAGTCTTGGGTTTAAGTTGTGCATATGTTAACTTTGGGGAATCCCAATCTCTCTGTAGATCGTCATGAACCACACGCGCCGCCTTGAGTGCATCACTTTTGTTAGACTGGAATCTCGTAAACGAATAGTATGACTTGATAAGGCGGCAAGGGGGTGCTGTTCTTGTCCCACGTAAAATGGCTGCACGAAGCATAGTCGTGACTTTTGCATAAAAAGTGGCGTGGGAGTATTATTGCGCAAATTTGCGGTTGACGCACAAATGGCGCAACCCGAATCAAGCTCTTCCTCAAGTTTTCATGTATGCCATCCATGCCATGGGGTCCAAGCGGGAGCGTAGTCCTCACCAAGCTTGTAGCCTTCAATCTTGTACCGTGTCTCACTGCCAGGTTGCATCTCTCACTTGTCCACTCCTTTGACATCAAGATCTGGTAAGAACAGGTAAGTCGCAATAACTTTATTTAGACTGTCGTGTCGATATTGCACCTGTCTGGAGCTTCGACATCTTATAGAAGCTGCGTGGTCATCTTGTTTTTATTGGTTGACATTTTCAGAATGGGCAAGGAAAGTGAGAGCGTAGCCTCCGAATCTGACCTTACCCGTCCGACGTATACATGGCCATCGGGGGATTACTACAAACTAACCGACCGGATGCGTTTTCGCATTCACGGGTACTGTACGGAGGGATGGATACCTTCGGCCTTGAAGACGGGTAAATATAGATGAATTATTCGGACTCGGCTATTTCCGACTGTTCGCACTCATCAACAAACACTCATCAAGTTGCAATAATGTCTATCCAGATGATACCCTGGCTTCACTTCGCAGGCGGTGACCATCTCTACTTCAAATCCTGGAAACCTGCTTCAAACGGGGCTATCGCTGGTGCATGTATTGCATTGGTTTGCCTAGCCATACTGGAGCGGTTTATGGCTGCTACACGTTCTGTCATGGAAGTTCGCTGGAGACATAGGTACGCGGTAAAACCATGCTGACGGACGTGCTTATTATATTCTGTTTTAGTGCTTTAGCTTTGGCAACAGCGTCTAAACGAGACTCTACAACAAGCGATGTCTCACAGCACCATGACAGGGGTGATGGCGCTATCAAGTTGCGCCCTCAGAACAGTCGGCGACTGATAACGCCATTCATTCTTGCTCATGATGTCCAGCGTGGAGGAATACATGCTATGCAAACACTTTTGAGCTATGCACTTATGTTGGCTGTCATGTATGTGGTTCATTTTCTGTCTTGATAATATGTTTAAACTTGAACCGCTTCGAAGGACATTCCAGGCCGCATATATAATATCGATTATATTGGGATTGAGCGTTGGGGAGATGTTATTCAAGAGGATGGAAAGTGTTGTTCCTCATGTATCGTGTCGATAGGCTGGCTCATGGCGTACATGTAATAAATTTAGCAGTGTCAGCGATATTTTATTTCAGGTTTTGTTTCACTTGAATTTTTTTGTATGTCAACAGGCTATATATGTGCGGTTAAATTTTTTTTCAGTGGGCACAGAACAGCAGTGGCGTGAGAAATCACGAAAGTGAAAAAGTTTTTTCACTGCCTTCACTTATAAAACTGGCAATCCTTTGACCCAAGTCAGTAATATCTACTGCCTCACGAAGAATGTTGAATTTCGTCCGCCTTACGTCGATTGCAGGTCTGGTGGCTGTCGTTCATGCCCATTTCCAACTTCAGTTCCCCCTACCCAGAGGTATTTTTGTTGAAAACAATGAACCGAATTTTTGTGGTTAGTCAAAATCTTAGGCATTCACAAGGATGTGTACACTTATCCTTCCATCCCCTTGTAGACGGTTACAATAACGCTGTCAACAACCGCACGACCTTCCCCCTAAGTAACGGATTCTTCTCTCTCAACTCTGAACATCCACAGTGGTCAGGTATGTTCCCTCCCTTTAGCCGTTAGAACTGAAGACAACTCTGTATCATATACAGTGGAGGTTTTGCTCTCGACCGTTCAGAATCCAACCTCGTTCAACGATTTCCCTCAGAACAAACTCGCAGTACAGCCCTTCAAAGCGGCAGGAGAAGGGATCTACTGTTTCCCGATCAACTTAACCGCCGCTGCAATTCCCGGCGTTCAAGATGGGGCTAACGTCACGATCCAAGTCCAGTACAATGGAGGAGACGGGGATCTCTTCCAGGCGAGTTATTAAATCAACGTCTCCAGGACTGAACTCACGATTTGTTTTAGTGCGCTGACCTAACCCTATCGAGTACTGTCAATGTCTCCAATATATCTTGCACGAACGCCACGGGTAGCGCTTCGTCGCCGAACGGCACCAGCACCGCGAGCGGTAGCTCGGCATCATCGACCTCAAAGTCCGGGGCTGTGACTCTTTCGACGATGAACTATTTATTGTCACTCATGATAGCGGTTGCTAGCGTTGCGACGGTATATTTCTGACACGATTATGTAATACTTATTACCGAGGAGTAGTAGTAACGACTTGCAATCTTAACAAGGCCAAATACACGCCACTTAGGTCGGGTTGAGGTTCGGAGATCGGTCATCGCCACCGGCCAGATTACGCGGCTATCTTTACTCAATGTGTATTGTTTGGATCGGACTTAGTGAGCCAGTTGATAAAAGACCACGGACAGGATGCAGGGCGGCCGCAGTCCTTTTTCCCTTCAATGTTGTTCAAATTTCGGCGAAGGGAGACACCCTGGGAGGTCGTCGACAGCAGATCCGTCGAGCCTGTTCCAATGTACTATGATGACGAAGGTTCGTCCAACCTATGATGCAGGAAGTTATTCTGACTCAATGGCACAACAGACCTTAATATCGTATCTGTCGGAGAAGCAGACACGGTAGGGACGTATGTGTTCGATATGAAGCACCTGCAGTCTGCCGTCGAATTACGCAACGTGCTCCTTTTTGCACGTCAGCAATTGCTGCAAGTCATCTTGCAGAAAGGTTTCAATGTTTTGCTGCTCGAAAGGTTAGTCTCACCATCATCTTCATGGATACCACCGACTGACGTGCGGTGAAAATTAGCTGGTCAATAACACTGCTTCGCAATGGGAAGCGGCTTCGGGTTGAAGTACGATACAGTGGCCGACCAGCTCACGCCTTGGGGAAGATACCCGCTCTACGTCCGCCTCCTTTCATGGACGTCCTTGAACGAGAGTGTCCACAACACTGAGGTGTTATTTGACCAGCGAGAGATGGCCCACGCGTTGATGAAATTGCTACTAGTACTCCATTTATTGTCGATAAAATGTATTTTAGCATATGTACTTGGTTGGATAACCCCCCATCCCGAAAATAATGTATACTTTGACTCTCACGTCAAGCTTGGGATGCCATCACAACGCTTAGTTATCAAAAACTTGCCGGAAACTCGGAACCTTGGGCTGTGCTAGTGACTTTGGTTGGTTAGGGTCCGACACACCGTAGATACGTAGATAGGTCCTGCGGATCTAGGGTCTTAGCAATCACATTATGTGATCCGTGCACGCAGGCTTACAAGACCTGTTCCACGGGGCCTAGATTTGAGAAGACAACTACTGATCCCTTTCTATTTGACTAGATTCCCGTGTAGCATAGCCCGTCCAGGACTGTACTAAACGCATTAATATATGCGCGTGAACGTCACGATATAAGCTCACCTCATCATATAGGCTTACGTCGCTGACACCTATCAACTTTAACCCTAACCACAAAACCCCGGCTGTCATCCCACTACCACAACTAGTTACAACAGGTCTCTGTCCCTTGGTAATCAGCTTTGCTTCTTCAGCACCGACTGAATCCACCAAGGCTTTGTATATTTCTGTTGGGGAGCGGAAAGTAGTGTATTGTGTTCCAAGCCGAGAAGAGGCCTGGGTCTTCAGGAAAGTCGTGAAAGGGAGAGAGAAAGAGTTCGGAATATGTCCCGAAGATAGCCCTGGACGTGGTTCAGGGTCAGTTCCAAGGTATCTGGGGGGTTGAAAACATCATTTAAAGTGTGTCCTCGAGAGATAATATGATATATCCACCGTCCACGGGATCGAGCATCCAAGACAACCTGAGCATTAGGGTCTCGGGAAGGTTTTAAAGCAGAATTGGACACTATCTGATTATAACCTATCCTTCTTTGGTCAAGAAAAGTAAACATAGAGAACAAACCGACGCACTTGCAACGGTGCTTGTGTTAAGAACAGGTGTCGGATACCTTGATTTCGCCACCTCCTTTGGAGGGCTATCATCTATAGCGAGCCCCTCAGCCTCCCAAGCTGGTAGCCCTCCATCGAGTATGCTAGAATTTTCATGTCCGAAAGCCCTGAACATAAACAAAGCGCGGGGTGACGAGAAGACTCCATGCGAATCGTATCTGACGAGTATAGCGTTGTCACCGTCGACATTCCTTTCCGATCGTTATTCCGAGCACCTACATAACAACATGAGAAGACGGCTCAATTCCAAACCTTTCTGTAATATCACGATCGGTGTCACAGTTCTTGGACCATGTAATGGAGACGCGTACCACATGCGTCAGCGAAAAGACGTTCTTTGGGCATCATATGTTTCAACCCAAGTTCATGCGGACTCGCTACCTCATCCAGATTCAGATATCGTGCACCTGGAATACGTTTTGATAGATATTCTTCGGCAGGGTTCCGAGGAGAGTTGGGCATGTACCAGCTTGCATCGAGAATGGAGACCCTCAAAGGTGAAAGAGCTTGTAACTGAGCAGGAGAAACTAATAGTGGTGTGGCAGAAGCGATAGACCTATAAGAGATTCGCACAGCTGCAGATATTCGTCCGAGTTTTGAAGTGTAAGACAGTAGAGTCGACATTTTGCCAGTCCAAAAGACTGTGACGGTTGATAAGATAACCTGAACAGTTGCCAAACCCGACCTTACCAAGTATGCCTTCTGATCAGAGCACTTTCCTGGTTGCCGTACCACAGGACGGCGATTCAGAAGGACTTGTCCAAGAGTTATTCACGAAGTTGTCTCAGCAGTCAAAGTCATTTTCGCGCTATAATGTCGCTCAGTTGGCCATTCCATCGTTCAAGGTAACTGCTCTGGACTCTTGTTTTCTATTTATCTCACTTTTGTGTCCACAGACAGGTACACTCGACCTCCTTATAGCCTTGTCGGAAGATATTCCCAAGCAGGATGCATTCTTTACCGCAACGGTCGCAAAAACAGTCGACACCTTACGCAACTTGCTAAACAACGATCCATCCAAGCTCGCACAGCATATTCTGGTCAATGAGAAGAGCACCGATGATTACATTCTCAATGGCTGGAAATGGAACGAAGGTCGATATGGCGCGGAGAAAGGTTTGCGGGAAATGGTCGATGTTTTGAGCAAGGTATGTCTGATTTTCATGGTCGCATCGAAATTATACTTAATACCTCGAAGGAAATGAACTCCATCGATAATGCTATGAAAGTGAAACTTAATAATTACAACATGGTCAAGAGTTCACTGACCCAAATGCAACGGAAGAAAGTGTACGGTCTAATATCATCCACACTAATTAATATTCTCATAGACCACCTTTAGAGGGAATCTTTCCGTGCGATCGCTCGCAGATGTTGTATCAAAGGGTGATTTCGTTGAAGATTCAGAATATCTTGAAACTCTGTTAGTGGCGGTTCCGAGGTAAGGCATTTGTTCTATCCGTCCTGTCTTGAACTCATGGCAAGTTGATTTACAGAGCTGCCGTTAGGGATTGGAACTCGAAATATGAAAGGTTAACATCAATGGTAGTGCCCCGGTCGTCAATGTGAATGAAAGAACAACTGCGTTATTGTGTCTTCTTACGCTCACCGCTATTTTTTATCCCAGATCTATCGCTTCAGACGATGAATATACCCTTTTCAGTGTTGTGGTATTTCGAAGAGTACACGACGTATTTGTACAACAATGTCGAGAAAACAAGTTAGTAGGTTTCATCCTTTGCTCCGGTGGCTAATTCGTTTTCAGGTTCATAGTGCGGGACTTTGTTTACTCGGAAGATCAGCTCAACAAACAACGGGAAGAGTTGGAGATGGCCGATGTAACAGAAAAGGAACTCTGGGTACCTCCACTGCGCTCACGTCACGAAAATTTCCTCAATGTGTTTTGTAGACTGAACTGCTTCGGTTATCACGGACGAATTTCTCAGAGTCGTTTCAAATCCTTGTTCATTTGAAGATCGTACGCCTCTTTGTCGAAAGTGTGCTACGGTATGGTCTTCCGGCAAACTACATCGGAATTGCCATTAAGGTGAGCCAGCGGACATTCTCGGTCTATTGACAGACACTTAGCCCCTTCTGCCGCTCAGCCCGAACCCAAATTTACCAAGAAGACACTTACGCTGCTTCAAAACCACTTCTCCTACCTCAGTCCACGGTCGAACGCGAAATCGAAATTAAGCACGAACGAAGAATTCATAGGGGAATATCAGTCACTTATGGAGCAAGAATTCTATAACTTTGTCATGTTCGAAGTCCCTTGGATCGTGTACTAACCTCCGATATTCGAAAGTAGTATAAGAACAGCCAGCTATTGTATCAAATCTGTGATTTTATTATAATGTGCACGAGGAAATGGCAAGACTGAACTACAACCACTAGTACACCCAGAATTTCAAAGCAAAAAAGAACTAGGAATGAGATGAGGAGTAAGTGCAGGTTAAAATGAAAGATTGAAATGTGGTGTGAGTTACACCGTTCTTTTTAAATTAAGACATGGCAGCTATGACGCCAAATCAAAGTCCCAGGTTAGATATCACTCGTGAAACCTCTTCAACGTCCGCATCGTCGAGAACACGACCCGACCTCTGGGCAGATGTCCCTATGACAGCAGACCTGGTTGACATCGGTGGGCCATATACACTGGGGAAAGAAGGGGCGGTGGCGGAGTTGGGGCTCGAGTTCCCGCCAGTATCGCCAGTGGAAGTCGTCGGTGATTCAGGCGCAGGAAGACGGGAAGACGACTCCGTAATACGCGAAAGTGAAAAGGTTAAGTCAAGTGACTGGGCCCGATTCTGCAGCGAACGGGGTTTGGAGATCTGTTCTTTTAGCTTGGCCTCCAGAAGAGAATCGGACCCCCGTTTTAGTGCATCATCGGTATGTCTAGTGCGATGAGCAATGCCAGAACCCTAGGAATTGCATAATTAGCAAGCACCGAAAAGCCAAGGGGGGGTAGCATACGATAGGGGGTAGCGGAGTCCAGTAGTCTGGCACGTAGTTCGCCTGAGGACCTTCATGTTCTTCCAGGTTATAAATATATGAAGGTGAATTGAACAGGGCTTTCACGTCAGGCGAAGAGTTTGCAAGCCTGAGCCGCCTGTCGCCAGCTACATCCGACCGTACCAATTCAGCAGAGTCTAGGAATTCGTTAAATATAGCACGAATATAGTCAAACTGCCAATCTACCTCGAGTACGGGCTGTTGAGAGAACTTTACTGTCGAAGTGGGGGAATGCTTCTGCAAACGAATCACCCCTCTTGTGGGTGTGCGCCGTCGGAGAAGGATACACATGGATGTTGTGGTTGATCAGGAACTGCTCTAGCATCTCCCGCGCAGTGATCAAAAAATCACTATTACTGCGTTGACATCGGAACTTGAAAGAGTATTCGGCGGGCGTGTCCAAAGCGGAACTTCCATTGCTGGTGGGCAACTTTGTATTGGCAGTGATAGATACCTGAATTTCCCGCTTCACGCGCTCCACAAAAGCGGCGAAATCGGCAGAGGCGCAAAGATGTGGAAGGTCTGGGCTAGGAGGGACAGCCATATCGGCCTCAAAAGGGACATGGTCCTGTGGCAGAAGTGTCATGCATATAATGTCTGACGATAACTAGATAACATACCAACAACATAGCCGCGGCAATCTGAACTTGACTTTCAGGTCCAAATATGGTGACAACGTCCGAAGCTGTCTCCTTATCCGGGAAACGTACTCGTGAGTTTGTCTTGGTTTCGATATCATGAATAAAAATGCTTTTCTCGCCCAAGAGCGTACGATGATATCGTCGAGGAATAGATACAGTTTCATTAACGTAGTCCTTGTCCTACAAACCCGAGATTAGATTGACCGACGTCAACATGAAAACACGTACCTTTGGGTTGACCAACTCCATGACAGATTGCTTGAGGTTATCTAGATTAATGGCATTTTTCGCAGGTGTTCTTGCGACGACATTATCCTCATTGTCATTGTATCCGCCGAGCGCAGCAAATTCCTCTGCGTTAGAAAATTTGACATAGACACCATATTTTTTCATGATCCGTTGGATGCTCCGTCCGCCCACACCAATGATTCGCTTGTGATAAGTTTCTGGAACATGGAAGGATATCTCCGCCGGCAGTTCTTCTTGAAGCAAAGACAGACCCTGAAGCACAGAAGCGTCCGTGCCGGCAATGTCGATGAGAAAGTTATGGTCATTGAATGTTTCAAACTTGATCTTGACATTCGTGGTCTGCATGATCTTGTTGATTTTACCATTCTTTTTGCCGCTGATGAATTCACGGTGCTCATTGGAGAGTTCGATTTGGAAACGAATCTCGTGATGAAACGCCTGACGAACGATGATTTAGAAAGGGAGGAAAATATAATGACTAGGAGCAACCTTGATGATATCTAGCTCCAATACCATGTTGACCGCGGCACGAACTTCGTGTTCAAGCCCGTGCACTTCAAAGCACATGCTTTTGAATACAACCTCTGCCCCCGTAGTGATAGAAATTTGTTTGAGAAGGTTGGCGACTTGAGAAGCATTAAGGGTGGTAGGCGGCATTAAAACATTAAATTGAATTGGCAGAAGCCAGAACGACGCCACATAATATTGACAAGCCTGAGGCAAACATGATTTCAGATTTCACGAGAAATAACAGGAGGCGCCAGACGCACTAGTTGCATTATTGACCGGATGGTCCTCTGAATGTTGACTCTGTGGTCACCGAATACCGTAATTAAACTGGTTGAGCTACCGATAGGTGGAAATTGAATAAACGTCGCATTATCGCTCATGATAGACTTTAGATCATCCGCGCGGTCCGTGACCATCCAATCCAGCTTGCGCGGTAATATGGCAGTATCTCGGGAGATAACCGACTTGCTCTGATCAAGAGCAAAGTTCAGCTGATGATAACGAAACACATTAATGCTCATACTTTGTTGACAGAGACCTGGTAAAGCATGTCTCTGGCCCGTTGCACGCCAAAAAATTCACCCGTGATCCAGATCACGTTGTCATTGTGTCGAAAAGATGTGCCATTCGGAGAATTGGGAGGAGCGGGAGTGGAAAGATCGGGTCCTACGAGGCCTTGCAAGGGAGAAGGCAAGTAGATGTTAGTTGCAGTCTCCTCCTGAATCGATTGCAGGACGCCACGCTTTCTACCAGCAATGATGGCATGTAATTTGTGGTCTATTTCGCATACTTCCGCATGCAAACCGCTCTGCCGTATGGTCAGATAGGTACCGATACGCTGCTTGAAGACTTACCAGTTCATCCAGCATAACAAGCAGCCGGATGGTCGCGAGATCCACTGAATCCCCATGACCAGTGACAACGAGTTCACACACACGCTCAGTTTCTAGCCCAGACCATCCTGCACTATTGCTAATTCCATCAGGAGGTGTACGGTTCGAAAGCGAGAGAGGGCTGTTGACAACGGCTATGTGGGCCAGGGTTTGCGAGGCAATCTCATCCAGCCTACGGCGGACTTCCGACTTGAGAGCAGGTTTTGAAGATGGAGAATCGAGAATTTCTGAGCGCGTCACCTTTATCGCTGACCGGAGCTAGGTTGAGGACTGAGTCGAAGTAACGACAATAGTTGAAGAGCAAATGAACCTACCTGGATCGGACACTCCTTCAGAATCATACCTCTGGTAACCATGACCTGTTGATAGGCTCCGGTGATATAAAAGTTCCAACCTCTACCATGATCCGCAGCGAAATATGAGACATGGCAACCATGCATAGACGTGGCCATCATTGCCAGTTTTTGAACGGTTTCGCTATCAGATGAAGCAGAAGACTCTGAAAGGCTGTTGTTAACATGCTGGAGATGCTGAGCGGCAGAATAAGAATCGGTTGGAGTTCTGAGCTCCACGCCTTGAAAGTCGAGAGAAGAAGCAGGCGAATGAGTGTGACGCGACCGGCGTGGATAAGTAAAAGATGTGGTGTAGACATCCATGTCTGTTGGTCTCTGAGTTACGAATATACAAGGATGGGAGGGTATGTGGATAGGAGGGTATTGACAAAGTGGTATCGATGTCGGGGCGTTGTCCTGGCAGCCTTTGAAGGAAACCCAGATAACGTAGTACGACAGAAAGACAGAAAAATGTGATATATAGGAGAAAAACGAAATAACAAAGTTGTTAGCGGCGAAAAGTCTCACTATAACCTTGGTACTTCCACTGAACCGGTCCCCCAACTCGACTCATATTTCCAATTTTTTTTTAAAAAAATATTAAATACAGTACAGCTTTAAGACATATTCCTCCTTCTTCAGAATATTCTTCGGTCTAGAACTGTGGTTCACACATATGAAATTCAGTCGCACCCAATTCAATCGACTGCCACTAGACCTCATCTCGGGTTAGGGTTTAGTAATAATGTCTTCACAGTCCTTTATTCGAGCCTTGAAAGCTCCCTCAGAACCTGGCGGTCTATCTAAAATTGAATTATCTAGAAGCGTTTGGGACGACACGTCCTTCTATGTCCCTAATAAAGGAGAAGTTATTGTCGATTGGATTCTGACTCGGTTACTAAAAGACAGAACCAAAAATTCGTAAGTCATTCGTAATGTACTCATTTATTATAACGGAAGTGAGCTTGCAATTAGAGAAACAAATCCAGTACTAGACTGTCGTTTCTGGGAACTTTTAGGCGATATCATCACTACTCGACCGGTCAAAACGTGGCTCTCCCCTCTTTTAAGCCACATCTCAATAGCGTCCATCGCAATAACTTTCCTGAACCTTTTAGCATCCATCGACAATGTGGCTCGTCAACGACTGGCGGATGTTGCTCTCAGATGTTTTAGGATCCTTTGGCCTCTTGGAGTCCATAAACTCACTGCCGAAACTCTATCTGACTGCTTCGGCACTGTTCTTGCCACCTTCCAGGAATGTGAATCGAATGAGAGTCTTGCGCACATCAGTCTCATCATGACCTCCTCATTCCGTACCTCTTTAGGCAATGCCTTAAATAAAAAGAAGGTAGCTTTGAAGTACCTTCGTCTATCTGTCCACTGTGTGATAACTCTCTCAAACAGCTGCATATTACATTTACGCAGACACAACTGCACATGTGGATGGAATGCGCGTCGGTGCAATCGTGCCTGTCCAACATTTATGGAAGCCTCCTCGACGCCATTTACGCTGCTGGTGTTGAAACTCTTTTCAATCTTGATACCCTTCGTCAACAGCACTCGAGATCCGAAGACACTCTATTTCAAGCCCTCATCAAAGACCTTGGTACTTTTCCATCGTTAGCAATCACTGTGTTGCCCCGAATATTCAATTCTTACATCCAATGTATCAAAAAACATCGAGGTGCTTTATTCAGCCAAAGTTCCAGCCAGCCGTCCGGCAGCGCATCTGAAGAACTACGCTTTGCGGCCATGAATTTTTTTGCGTCATGTTGTTCCGTGATAGAGCACGCAGGTGACAATGACCATTCTTGGACGGCGAGAGTGGCTTTGCTTTCGATTGTAGACTCCGAGAATTTATTTAGCGCTACGCAACCGGATATAGATCAGCTACTGAAGCGAAACGGAGAGCTGGCCATACTTGCTCTATCCTCTGCTGGGAAAGGTACGCGTATTTTTGTCCGTCTCTTACGCTTTGTTTATACCTCAACTTCAGGGGATCACACTGGTGACACGAAGTTCGCTATCGATATTCTGTCTACTTTGACGCGCATAGACTACGATCTCGTAGTTCCAGCAATTCCGCGGATCCTTCCAAAAATACTCTTGGTCCATTGGCCTCTGCAAATACCCGAGTTGAATAAATCTACCTCAGTGTTCTTGGACCTTCTCCTAGACTATCATGTCAAGACCCGGACTTTACACATCTACATCCAGTATCTCTTCGCAGCACTGGCTCAACCATCGGCATTCTCCTCGAATCCACAGAGCCTTTACCAAGCCGCCTCGACAGGTCCTCTACTTAGTTCGAACCACCTGGGCAAGCTTGGCAAGTGTGTTCACAGCTTCATGGCATCTGGGCAAATTGTCGAGACTGTTCGCAAGGTTTTTCATTCATTAAAAGACATCTGGGAGCAGTTCGATGGCGGAGAATGTTCCAGGAAGCGAGGGAAGGTCGAGGCTGCAACTGGAAAAGGCGGTGACGCTGAAGCCTTGGCTGTGAGCTTTTCGCTGTCAGCTAGGACCGCCTCTGTTGTGTTGCGGTCTTTACCGGTCCAGTCGGTTCCGGGGGCCGTGCAGCGGGATGTACAGACATTGGTCGATGAGGCCCAGACAACTTTTTTCCGTACCTGCTTGGCTCAGACAGTCGCAAAACATGCACGTGATTGCAGAGACGTGTGGGGTTCACAGATCATCGCCGCTGCTACTCTTCGGTTTCAATATGTCCTTGAAGCATCACGAGGCATAAATTTGCAATCTCCAGATCCGAAGCTATCGACAAAAATATTGGATATGCTCAATGATGACGAGATACTTCCAGAACTCCATCTAGAAATGGTGTGTCTTACACCATTTACTTTGACCATACTTACATCATCTTGGATTAGTTCCGTATTTTGCTCGCCCATTCTGCGCAAGGAATTCTAGTAGAGTCTAAAGTACTTCTGGATAGTTTGTTTGACTATCTTGGCCGTTATTTCAATGCGGGAGACCTTTCCTGGTGTGGGCTGTCTTGTCAGTTGACTTTGAACGAACGAGGCAAGAAGGAAGCCGCCTTGGCCCTCTTTCACCTGATGATTGACAGGTGGCTGCCCGTCGTCGAGTGAGTTCCACGGCGTCACTTTCAATGTTAATATTTGATCAGTGCTTAGCCGAATTGCTTCTCGCCAACATCTGGAACGCTTGGCGCACCTTTTATTATCCATTCACTTTGAAGAGGACCGCCCCTCGTCAGTGACGGATATAATACGACCGAGTACATGCCTGGAGCAAGCATTACGCTCGGCCGAACTTTGGGAATTGCCAAACATGAGAAGTACGTACGTCAATCTTTACTTTTCACAAAGACGAAAGATACACGTTCAAGGAAGATATCTTTGTTTCGGTTCTGATTAACAAAACTTCAACGCTGGACGAAGCCGACACGTCGAAAATTTGTTCATCTGATATGCAGCATGCTATCTCGGCATACCATACGCTGCTGTTTATGCCCATCGAGTATATATCACGGACAGCACGGACGGACTTCGTCAGGAGAGCGTTGACGGCCGATGTCGTTTTTAGCAACTCGATGGATTGCCGTCCGTTGACTATCTTGCGCGCTTTCCTTAAGCGTGTGTTTGTATACCTTGGTACTGTTGATCAGACGGTAAGATTATATAGTTTCTTCTTGCTATTGGCACCCATTTCCTTAAATCCAGACAGGCCATCAGTTTTTGGAACATCTGCTGAACACTTCTAATTCGGTAACTGTCGAATTGTCGTTGGTCACTCTAGACTTGATCGAGATACATTTCTTGTGAGTACGGTCTAACAGCCCAGCACTTCATTGTAATTATTTCCATAGATCACTACTCAGATCTTCCGAGAGGCAAGCGATTTTAGATATGTTAAAAACTTTGGCAACATCCTTGCCAGATGCTTCTTCCAACGGCCAGGTAAAACAACGAGCATTCGTTCGTTTAATCTCCCTGCTGGGAACATCATTCCCTCCGTCCCGGTGCGTTTCTGGAGCTACTTACACACAACGTATTAAGATTTGTTTTTCAGTTTCCCGGACGAGATTCAGGCCGCTATGATTGAACTACGAGAATGTTTGCTCGTTATCGTTCTCCCCCAGATGATGGCAGTGACGGCTGAGGGAGCAGTGCTAGATCATAAGACACTACGCCTTGATTTATTCACCATATGGTACCAAATCCTGTCCTTTGGACGGTGCCTATCTTTGAACGGTGGATTTTTTATTGACATCTGTGTGTTTCGGAAGCTAATCACCCTACAATGCAGATGTGACTCCCAAGTTTGGTCGTCGTTTAGTAACACAAATGTTATCTTCATCTTGTTCACTGGACTCAGCAGATGAAAGATTCGAGGACATGAGTGCGGCGACCTTGATTATTCTACTTGAAGAACTATACCTCTACTCCGAAGCTGACCGTTTACAGCACGTGGAGGTTATAGTAGCAGCATATGTTTCGTTATCTCGGAAATTTGGATCCTACCGTGCAATCTTCCGTCTTTTGCCGTTGCAAGTCACTGACGGCAGTTTTTTAGGTCTAAAGAAGTTTGATGACTACATCTCCAAGACATGCAAATTCTTCTCGGCCCTGGACTTCTCACGTTTTTTGGACGTTGTAGCAGAGGGGCTAGTATCCTCGAGCTATGACTCGGAAGTTTTAGGGTGCCTTACACACCTTTCCGTGCTACTTTTGCATGAAGTACCGCAAGGTAAACTTGCTAGTCTATATATTTCGGCATAACGTATCGACTTTATACTTAGGCACCCTGCAATCCACCCAAAGTTTTACCACTCGATCTCTCAATATATTTTCAGACCAACACATCTTCAATGTGGGGCCATCATCTCTCCGACTCCAAGTGCTCGATTTTGTAGACAAACACTGTTCCGATCGAGTAAGCGACACCATATCAGTTACTTTTTGTCAAAGTATTCATTATATATCACAGCCCGCTGCCCTACGGAGTGTGGACCTCAATAGTATATGGTCCTTACTCTCAAAGTTCCTTACAAAATCCCGGGAGCACGATGAAACGACACTGACTCCTATTTTCCATAAGATCGCCAACATTATCAGCACAGTTATTCGATTCCGGCGAGATCTAGTCGTCATGACACTCCCTCACCTTGGCATGATACTACGCCAGATGATCATGTCCATCCGAGGTGTGCGTCC
This sequence comes from Hygrophorus russula, assembly GCA_003314125.1. Taxonomy (NCBI): domain Eukaryota; kingdom Fungi; phylum Basidiomycota; class Agaricomycetes; order Agaricales; family Hygrophoraceae; genus Hygrophorus; species Hygrophorus russula. The sequence continues at coordinate 59,960 of QLPE01003858.1, read as the reverse complement.
TCAGCTTGGAGCGAAGCAAAGCAAGCTCGTAGCCGAAACCCTACCAAGATGGATCAATACTTCCCAACCCCTCACTACACACGAGGGTAAGGTCCTCGCCCGACTTTTGGTGACCCTCACCACCAAAAATATAATTCGAACCCATTCACCGCACATCCAAAAGGCTGAGTCTTTGGCAAAACCTTTTTCGAAGCACGCAGCATATGTCCTCAAAGCTTACATTGAGGTTATGAATGATCCACTATGCATTGTGAGCTATGAGCTGCGTAGGGAGTTGGAGCCTGGGTTGTTCGCGTTGTGTAGTATGCTGAGCGAGCACAGTCGGGATGCGATGATGGTTTCTGCGTTAGACGCCGGTGGAAAAACGACGTTTAAGTCACTGTGGAGAGAGTACGAGAAACAAAAGTATGTTGGGAAAGGGTAGTGATCGATCGATATATCACAGTTGGTATTTCTTTCACTGCGAATCCAAGATTGTAACGAAATACCTCCATCACATATCTACCTTAATCCTCCTGACGTATGGATTCCTGTATAAACCGTTAACCGGCCTCGCAACAGGCTTCACAAAACCCGCCTGTTTCTTCTCGTCGGCCAACTGCTGAATCAACTCGAGAAGATCGTCAACGGCGCTTGGTGTTATTTGAATGTGCACGGTAATTCTTGAACCGCTGAGGGCGATAGGGTCAGGAAGTGAAGCTGCTCTCGTACCTATTTCGTCATAATCTAAGCCAAGTGGGTAGGGATCGTAAAAAAGCTGATTATAAGTCAGTAACGGAATAGTGTGTTGGGGTCATGGCCAGAAAAATAAGCAAACCATGTTAGTCTCAGCCCGGCTAAGAATTTCTACTCCTATTTCTTCAAGCCCTTTCTCCAATTTCCGCGTAAGCACATGTACAGCGGGTAGGAGTGGGAAGTGGTGGGTCAGGGCATATGCGGCTGAAGCGGCCAAAACGCCTGTTTGCCTCATCCCGCCTCCGAAAAGTTTCCTGAACCACCGCGCTTTGGTAATAAAATCCTTCGGGCCGACAAGACAGGACCCAACAGGGGCGCCTAATTGGGGTATGAGCAGGTGCTAAGCTTTTGAGTGTTTGGCAACCATGTTACCTAAACCTTTACTGAAACACAGACTGATCGAGTCAAAGGGCTTACAGAGCTCACTCAGAGGTGTACCCGTTTCTGCCGCGACGTGCCATATGCGGGCGCCATCGAGGTGCATATTGATTCCGTGAGAACGAGCGAATTCAGAAACGGCAATCACATCCTCCTGAGGGATAATCGTGCCGCCGAGTGTATTTTCGAGGGCAATAACTTTAGTAGGTGCACTTGGGGGGAGAGCGATTAGACAACTTGGCTTTTAACGAATGGAACCAAATGTACGTGTGTATCTCTGTTCCTAAAACAGAGCTGTTCTCGACGTCGAAAACGGTTAAGTGGTGGCCTATATAATTCAGTTGATAGCCAACAGAGGGGGAGTCATAACATACCATTGGACGGGACGACCGGCAAAACAGAAGCCCCAGAATGAAAGGCAGCCCCTCCCGCTTCAAATCTCACAGACAGTCTTAATAAAAGCCGACCCAACATAATCAATAGAAACGTACTTGTGAATGTGGGAACGGTGGTCAGCCAGGACAGAGTATGGAGGCTGCTTAAGATGCGTGCGCAGAGCGATCTGATTGGACATAGTACCAGAGGGAAGAAACAATGCAGCTTCCTTGCCAGTCAATTGGGCCATATGGGCTTCCAGGGCAATTGTACAGGGATCGGCATATACATCATCACCGAGACTAGCAAATGAGGCATAAGCCTTCATTTCTCTGGTGGGCACTACCCAGGCGATTTCAACTTCTGGAGACAAGTCAATTAGGATGATATTAAGAACCTGTGACAGTATCGGCTCCAGGCAGCTCAGTACAAGCTACTACATGCGACGTGCAAGTGAAAAACTCACAAATAAAACTCCTGGATATTGCGTGCTCAAATGCCGCATTGTCTGCATCAGGGGTCTTGGATAAAATGTCGACCTTTACTTGGTCTACGACAATTGCTCGTGCAATTTCCAAGTTGTCAGACATGATGATAAGAGTGCGTGAGTGAGTTCCAGTACCGGTGAATCCGGATCTGCTCCTCGTGAATAAAAGTTAAAATCAGAAGTCATTTTTCCGGACCGCTTTTTTTTAGCGACCCTGCTGATCGATTGGGTACCACTTTCCTTTCAATTCCTACGAGGTTTTTAAAAATACTATGGGCAACGTGATATTTTTCTGCGAGGTCGTCGAGACCGTCACTCTGACAGGAATACTTCCACAGGGTGCCAAAGCTCAGCAAAAGAGAGAGAGGAACGCGGACAAAGCCAAACCAGGCTCTAAAAGTCAGGCAAAGGTCAACGAGGCAGCGAAAAGTATTGTTTGCAAGACTTGCAAGCAGCCATTTGTGAGTACTTTAATATTTTTCTCCAGTTCTCCGCATTTCCTCATCATGATCCTTAGCTGATCACTACTAGGGGACCTGCGTAAGTCGACTCTATTTCATGGCGAAATGCTAAACTTCGTTCTAGCTTGCTAGAACACGCGCAAAACAAGCACTCGAAGACCTTGGCTGAATGTTTCCCTGGTGCCGGTTCATAGACCTCGTTTGACTCTAGATTCATTCCATTAGACCCAATGCCATTAGCGTCGTTTTAATAATATATTCTTTCAAAATAAACCCGTCATCGCTCATAGTGACCCAAACGCGCTGCTGGTGGTCGCTGGTGCATTAACACTTCTATTCTGCAACTTTTCCCCAACTTTTTTCTGCACCTCGTTGAATTTGGCTACGCATCTATCGATACAGACACTTTCTCCCTTGTTTAGGTCTGGCTCCGCGTATCGTGCGCTGATGCATTTTGTGTGACACGACCTATGCAAAAGATATTCAAGTTCCAAGTGGCCAAAAAATTGGACCTTTATACTGACGACACCATGCGATTGAAAAAGTCGGTAACAGTGTCGAGTCTGCGCAAACGTTTGTTAATAAAAGTAGTCAGCCTGAGAAATATTGATGCTACACACTCTGTGATAGCCATTTCTATCCGGTCTACATTCACACCACTATTTTGTCCGCCAGCATTGTTACCGCCAATTCCGAGGAAAGACATGTCAGTCGTGAAAGTCTGAGATTTCCCAATCCGGCGATCCCGTAATAAAAAAAAGTTGCAAAGGCCAAGCGTCGCGGTTTTGCAAGGAAATGGGAGAACCGAACACAGTCGCTGTACATCGCTGCAGGTTCATCGATTACACCCCTTCTGCAATAACAGCATTGGCTTTCCCTCCCTTGCCTCTTCTGTCGGCGAAGGGCAAGGCAAAATGCATCTCAAGGAAACTCCCACCGAAATTTGGGGTACTTGCTATTGGACACGCGAATGGGAACATTGATTTGTGCGAATGGTGCGGTCCTGAGCAAGAGAATCAATCCGCACAGGCTTGGGTAGTGTGCAAGGTGAGCAGTCCTTTAGTATGTATATTACTTCTCCGTTAAGAGAAAATTTCTTTCCAGACGTTATCTGGGCCATATCCTTCTAAAGTAGACTCTCTGGAATTTGCTATACGTTACCCAGAAAAATTAAAAACGGATGACGTTCCCTCTTGCTCTGACGTACGACTATTCAGCTCTGGGGGCGGTAGCGATCTAGTAGAATGGGACCTAGAGCGCGGTTGTATCCGAGTGAGTACACATTTCCGTGTACAGCACCTTATGTTAATGTTGTCTCGTTAGAGAACGATAAGTTCGCAAGGAGGCTCGATCTGGTCCATTGCCGTTAACCCTTTGTCTACCATCCTTGCCATCGGATGCGAAGATGGTTCCCTCCGGCTTCTCTCTCTGGAACATGACACCTTCACGCATCATCGTAGATTTGATAGAGTCAAATGTCGAATACTCAGCATCGCGTGGGGCCCACCATTACTACTTGAGAGTACAAAGGGTTGTGCTACAGATGATGATAGCGATGAGGACGACGAGGACGAATGGGGCGATTCGTGGCTGGTAACGGGGGACTCAGATAGTAGTTTAAGGAAGTGGGACGTTCCCTCCGGGAGAGTTATTGATCGAATGGGGACAGACAAGGCCAGAGGCGAGAGGACATTGGTGTGGACCGTTGGTGTACTTGGGTGAGCTTTGGTGTTTGCAGACTTCAAATTAAAATCGAACACTTTTCAGGGACGGTGTTATCATATCGGGAGACTCCTTGGGCATGGTCAAGTTCTGGGATTCCCGGACTTGCACTCAATTGCAGAGCTTCCAAGCACACGAAGCGGACGTGCTTTGTTTGGCCATTAGCCCAGTAAGTTTCTGGTTGTAACCGTCGTAACAGCACGCTGAAGATGTCTACAGGAGGGAACAGCAGTATACACGTCAGGAGTCGACCAAAAAATATCCCAATTCTCACTAGTCAAATCCCCCAATGCAGTCAGTACAATTCCCCGTCCTTCGAGTCGCTGGGTCCACAGTAGCTCTCGCCGGATGCACTCACACGATGTTCGCGCACTGGCCACTTGGCCTCCATACACCACCCTCCCCACATCACACAAATGCCAATTCTCAACTAATATTGCTCCGATCCTAGCCTCTGGTGGACTCGACATGTCCGTTATCGTTACTCCTGCTGCACTACCCACGAGCACTGTTGTTAAAATAATAAACCCATTATCCACGAGCACGGAATCCACGTTCGAGGACTCATACCAACGACGTTTGGCATACACCGGGCCGTCATCTACATGCACTGTGCGAATCGCTCGGCAAGCCCGATTGGTGACATGTATGCGGGACAATGGGTTAAGCGTGTGGAGGATCCTGCGTAAATCGGTATTGCCTGAGCAGGAATCGGTGTTGCATGGAACATTGGAGGTTGGTGAACAGAAAGGGTGGGAGAAAGTAATGGATATGGAGCTGAAGGTCTATACAAATCTCGTCGCTAGTGCCATTTCGGACAACGGGAAATGGCTTGTTGTTTCAGATCTGTATGAGACGAAGTTGTTCACGATCGAAGATGATGTGCGTACATTCCCGTTTATTTATTGAACGCCTCAAGAGCACTAACGTTTTGCGAGCAGGGTAAGGGTAATCTGAAACCCAGACGAGTCCGGGGCTTTTCGACTATTCTGAAAGCCCATGTTGCAGACTCTCCGGCTTCAACAGGTGGCCTAGCATTTACCTTCACGCCTGATTCAACAAAACTCGTCATGTCGACAGCGATGTCAACGCAGGTGCTGATTATTGACCTCAGCATCGGTACGGACGACCAAAAACCGCGGGTCCTGCGACGGTTCAGTCACCATCGGATGCGGAATATAATTGTTGGGGGCCGAGTAGTGAAGGGGCAAAATAATAGCGAGGATATTAAAATGGGGGGAACCAGCGGAGACGAGGATGAAGCTGAGACGAACTCTGCAGAATCCGTTGTCGCAAGCATATTGAGGCTAGCGATCAGCGCAGACGGCCAGTGGTTAGCCACATCTGACGATCATGCTCGAACCCATGTTTTCAATCTGGATTCTGTGCAGGTGATGGCCCCCTCTAACGTTATTTTTCGTTCTAACATCGATTTGTCAACAGCATCATTGCGTGCTTCCATCGTTCTCTCAGCCCATCCATGCCCTGTCTTTCGACCCCGCATGCCCCAACATCCTAATAATGGGTTTGCGAGATAACACGCTCCAGATATTTGATGTCGAAACACGACAGTTCCCAGCATGGTCTAAACGACTCTGTAACTCCCTCCCCAAACGTTTCACACACGCACATGACCCTATCCTAGGAGTGGCCTTTGACCCCCGTGGTTCATCGTCAGCATCTTCATATGCGCTCTTTTGGGGTTCGACGTGGATGTGCAAAATCCCGATGGAGCACCCACCTGTGGGGGGCCGTTCGGTAAAGAAACGGCGGAGGGAGGGTAAGGAGCTCTCGGTTGCTCCTATCGTGTCCCTAAGTGGGGAAGGGGCGCCATGCGATTTCAAGATGATTTCACGTTATCGCCCCCTTCTATGTGTTGATTTCCTTGAGGCAGGTGAGATTGTAGTGGTTGAGAGGCCATTGGTGGATGTGCTTGCCAGTCTTCCCCCTGCGTACTTTAAGCACAAGTATGGAACATCATGACGGTCTATTTGGTCGTTGAAAATTAGTGACATGTGCTAAACGCTACAAGTTGGTAGTATTATAACAAAGTTTTAAGGGGCAGGGGATAGTATTTAAACAACTGTTCACGTCGTTTCTATTTTGTTTCTGATTCTCTGTGTGGAGATAGCGGGTGAGATCTGTGAGAATCTAACGAAGAAAATAAAAGGTGCAACGAACTTGGCATTTAGGATAGATAAATAAAGGGTCCAAAATACGCCACACGTAGACTGGAATGGCACTCTATAAGGTAAATGCATGTATCGGAAGTTGATGAGCTAAAAAAATAAATAAACGTTAGTTGGCGTAAGGAACATTCTAAGCGGTAGAAGGTTACCTGTGCAAGAGGCCATACTTGCCAGTTGGTGATCAAAGCGGGCTTGTATAGGTCGCTATACTTTTTATTTATGTGTTTTCTATCACGACCTTCCATTATTCCCATGGAACCGATGAATATTGCAAGCCCCAAAGGCGCCCTTGGATGTTGCACTGAGCATTGTTACACAATAAAAAGTTAGCATTAAGCACCCACATGACGATTTGGTCGCATGCAACCCTTTTTGAAAGAGCTTTCAAGCTCACGTTTCTTGCAGTACCCCGTAGCGGTCGTAGCGGAAATCGGTGCTCAAGAAAATGATTCCATCGTCCGATGAGAGGACCTGTGGTCATTCAGGGGTGGCTCTCTTGAAATGTTGCGTCTACTCACTAATCATGAAACCGAAACAGAAGAAACGAAGTGTGCGTGCAAAATCATAACCTGGGCGAGATTCGTGTTTTCTATCGAACTAGACACTACATTTAACATGACGTAAATTGGAGAACATAAGGCCGACTTACGAGAGTTTGTGAGAGTTGTGCAACAAAATCACCCAATGAGTTGAAGCAACCGCCTGTGATGGCGAGCGTTGTGTTCGGATAAGAGGCAAAGGACTGCTGATAGGCTCGAGCTAGGGTAAGACTAGCCATCGACAGGTCAAGTTGCGGCCTCGACGAGTGTGATTAGGTAGTTTACAACGGTAAGACTTCGTACCGAAATGTGTTCATTCATTCACAGTGCGAGTTTTTAAAGATAAAAATACTTTGAGCCTGAACCCGTCTGGAAATGTTTTGAGTTTTATAATTCACGTGATCACGCGTCGTTACCTGACTGTGTCAGCTACAATATATAAAGTCAACACCGTCGCCAGTAATTCTGCTAAACGTCTCTTGTCCTCTTCCCAAACTATTCACACCTTCACTATCATGCGCTACTACAACCTCATCCTTACCTTCCTCATCGTCGCCCTTGGCGCACTCGCCGTACCGATGCATCCCAGCGCCTCTGATGCATATTCAGGCGTGGGGGGAAATGCCCTTGGAGGGTCAGTTAATCAGAGTCCTGATGCAGAAAATTTTCCGGGGATTGCCAGCATTCTCTCAGGTCGGTAATCGTAGCCCATTGCATACCTAATACGAACCCATATCAGACCCCTTACAGGCAACGCTGGTAATGGCGGCGATGCATCTTCAGGCGATGCAGTAGTCGGGAATAGCTTTCACAAAGGTGCTAAAGGCAGTCCGGAAGGCGACAACACGTACACCGGTGCCGGAGGGACAGCAGTAGGCGGGTCGGTCAATGGCGCTGGTAAGAGCCTGATCGACATCTTATCTTGTTAGTGACATTTCATCACCTTGAAGCTAATGCTGATAAGTTGCCTCAGATAACGCAGGTGGCGGTGGGGATGCTAGCAGCGGGTCCAGCCTAATTTATTGAGTCACATTAGAATATGTTTTTGTATTTCTAGGAAGCTTTTTTGTATCACAGAATTCCTACAAAAGTCGTAGAGCACCTGTAACTTCATTTATTAATTTGACAGGTGCTAGTAATAGAATATCATCAGTGTACAACCAGACCTCATCACCCTCAATGACGTACCGGGCCCAATGCCAAGCACCGTCCTGGTCCCTTCAGCTACTTGTGTCCGGCCTCTTCAAAGTACATGACGCTGGGTTCATCATCTCATTGCATAGGAAACTCACTGATCCTGTATCGAACGCGCACAAAGGTTGAGACTCCTTGCGACAGCTTCGAGTTCAAGCAACTCATCTTCAGAAGTTGCCTTCAGCGCGATTTTTGCTTGTCTGTTAATTTGATAAAATCAGCCTCATTAACTAGATGTGAAAATGAAATTTACCCCGTGTACTCCCAGTGCCTGACAAGCTGTGCACACGTAAGAAACGAAAGGAAACGCTCGTGACTTTTGCTGAACATGCCTGAGGATTTTTCTTCAACAAGGCTTTATAGCATGCCAATGTTGCATGGCTAGTATCCAAATCACGAAATGCGGTGAATCAATAGCGACTGCGGCTCACCCGCATCTAAGTGGCCATGTAAATACCAAGATTTACGAAAGTCTGCCAGAAACATGGGACTGACTGTGCAGATATCTTTCCAGGAGTCATCTTCAGATCAGTGCGGACGATAAGAACCTTTGGAAGTATTTTTAGTTGTCCACAAAGCTAGCAAATAGGTCAGTACCAATTTGCACGGTTCCAGGTAACCAACTTTCACAGAGGCAAGATCTCCGTCGGATGCATCATCTTCGTCGTCACTGTCGTCCTGTGGGTCACCTTTCGATGGCTCCTCGTGTGATGCATTAGATCTCTTCCCGAGATAAAAACCCAAGCACAGAGACGATACGGCGACAGTTGTCAGTAGCGCGATTTTGTAAATCGTCAACATACTGGGTCGGCAAACTCCGAAATATTCTTCCCTATAGCCATGACTGCAGTACCATCGGTACCCAATGAAAACACGACCGAGAGAGTACCGTTCTCAACTCTCGAGCTTTCTGCTCAGACTACAAAAGCGCTCTCGGACATGGGGTTTTCTACCATGACCCCAGTGCAAGAAAAGGCCATTCCATTATTGTTGGCCGGGAAAGACGTGCTGGGCGCTGCACGGACGGGTTCTGGGAAAACATTGGCATTTCTGATTCCAGCAGTTGAGCTGCTTCATCGTCTGAAGTTTAAACCGTTGAATGGCATGTCCCGCCTATCTGGATTTTTTTAAATTTACTTTAATGAGCGATTATTGGATTGTTTGTAGGCACTGGAATCATCATTGTTTCACCCACTCGAGAGCTGGCCCTGCAGATATTTGGCGTTGCGAAGGACCTGATGGTCCATCACTCACAAACATTTGGTATATGCATCGGGGGAGCGAACCGCAGAGCAGAGGCAGAAAAACTAGTGAAGGGGGTGAATTTGTTGGTAGCGACACCTGGCCGTTTGTTGGATCATCTGGAGGTTTGTTCCTTTTCTAAGAGCCACCTAGTGGACTGAGAGATTGATGAACGAGTTAGAATACGAAAGGTTTCGTGTTCCGGAACTTGAAAGCGTTGGTCATCGATGAGGCCGACCGGATATTGGAGATTGGGTTCGAAGAGGAAATGAAACGGATTATATCTATTCTACCAAATGGTTGGCTATTCTTTGTGTTTTTCATTTTTCTTCACACTTAAACTTTTGGTTTCAGAAAACCGTCAGTCAATGCTATTCTCAGCAACACAAACCACAAAAGTAGCGGACCTTGCACGAATATCATTGCGACCAGGTCCCATACACATCGACGTAGACAAGGAAGAAGCCACCAGCACGGTGACTACGCTATCGCAAGGATACGTTGTTTGTCCTTCCGATCGACGCTTTCTTCTTCTGTTTACATTCCTGAAAAGAAATCTGAAGAAGAAGATTATTGTATTCTTCTCGAGTTGTAATTCCGTGAAATATCATGGGGAGTTACTGAATTACATCGACGTTCCAGTTCTGGATCTACACGTACGTCTATCCTTTTCGGTTATAACGTTATGGTTTATCGCTTTTACGCAGGGAAAACAAAAACAACAAAAACGAACAAACACTTTCTTTGAATTCATCAACGCAGAGTCTGGCATACTTTTATGCACAGATGTTGCCGCCCGTGGGCTTGACATTCCCCGTGTCGACTGGATCATCCAATTCGACCCACCAGATGACCCCCGTGATTATATCCATCGGGTAGGGCGAACTGCGCGAGCAGGTAAAGTGGGAAAGAGTCTACTGTTTCTTCTGGAGAGCGAACTTGGGTTTTTGAGATATCTAAAGGAGGCAAAGGTACCATTGAATGAGTTTAGTTTCCCTGCTGAACGGATCTCGAATGTTCAGAGTCAGGTGAGCTTTCGTCAATATTAAGGGATGGGGGATCGGTCTGACACACTTCCAGCTAGAGAAGCTGTTACAGAAGAATTATTTCCTGCATGCATCAGCACGGGATGGATACCGATCTTATCTACAAGCATACGCGTCTTACTCTCTGAAGAAGATATTCGACGTCAATGCTCTTGACCTGGCGAAAGTTGGAAAGGCGTTTGGGTTCTCCGTGCCACCGCGGGTGAACGTGAACATTGGTGGCGGGAAGGGTGGGACCGGGAAGAGCGGGAAGAAGAGAAAAAGAGATGATGGTGGGGAGTGGGAGAGTGCTGAGGATGAGGTGGTGAACCAGGAAGAGAGCGAGGGTGAGAGTGGAGATTATAAGCAGCCAAGAAGCCGAGTACGACGAGAACAGCGTGGTGAGGAGACGTTAGGGAAGAAGACGAAGAAGAAGGAGTTGTATAGGAAAGGCCAGGCTCGACAGAAGATGGCAGCGAGTGGACAATGGAGTCGGTAGGCTTGAGTTGTGAGCTTTGTAGTAGGGGACTTGTACACGTGTGCCGTGTGACACTATAAAGACTCTCCTAAACAACGCAACAACCACGCGTGTTCCAACCACAGAAAACAGTTAGGTCTCTGAAGTATTCCATCGACATGGCAACTACCCAGGTATAATATCGTATATTACCTGTTTATCATCCCTCTTTTTAACTTTTTCTAGCATTATCTTTGGGCATCTGGCCATTTCATACTCCTCGTATCTGCGTTTCGGTATTTCCTCGCTTTGCTCACCTTTAAGACTATATCTACATGGTGGTTCAAAGGTCTGTCATGCCCTAATTTTTGTGTTGGTTGCACAGTATATACTCAGAATTTAAACTTTACAGCCAGTTTCACAGGCGCTCTAATCAGTTATGCCATAGTTTGCCTGTAAGTGATGCCTTTTCTTTGAATATCTCGACTCTGACTCTTTTGGTCCCGGCAGAAAATCTTTTGGAGTAAGTGGGATTTTTTTTTTAGTCATGACGTAACAGCTTGCTCAATGGGTCCACCATTTAGACTCCTCAACCCAATATCGCATTTGTGAGGAGGGCCATGCTTGATGAGGTGGGTAGTTCATTCAATCATTCCCTCATCACTTGCTGACTCGAATTGCCAGAACGTCCAATACTTCCTGCTTGCGTTCTTCTGGTGGTCTTCCAAGCCTATTGCTAGTACGTACGCTCATATCACTCTAATCGGCCGTAACTGACAACGTCTGTTAGTAACATTGTTGCCATACGCTATCTTTTCCTTGTTCCACGCTCTGACATTTACGCGAACCACCTTAATGCCGCAATTTCTTCCTCCCGGTCCGCCTGCCACTAATGGAGGTCCTCCTCAGCCTCATCCAGTTGCAAAAAAATTGCAGTCGTGGGTCAAATGTATGTTTAATGTTCACTCGGATGCCTGTCGTGCCTGAGGCTGTACTCTGCAGCCAACTATGACAGGGCCATGCGGGCTGTCGCCTACATTGAGCTGGTCATCTTCCTGCGTGTCCTCCTTGGGGCAATGCTCTTCCAAAATTCGCTACTGTCCCCAGTGGTCTATGCCCATTTTCTCCGCCAGCGTTACTACCAGTCTGCGTTCACACGTGATGCTCTGGCCACCACGGACAAATGGATTGATGCATTTGTGCGCAAGCCAGGCAACCCGCCGATGTTAGTGAAAATATGGGACAATGGGAGGATGTTGATTGGGAGATGGTCTGGGAGTGTTCTTGAGGAACGACCAGCAGCAGGTGCTGAAGCAAGGTGACAATAGAGGGGGGGAAGTTGCTACGATGGTGGACCTCAGTCTGCAACAAAGAGCGAATACGTACGATGCTTGTCCTTCCGTTGCGTCGATACTGGTTGTGCCCCATATTGTAATGCATGTGTTTTTTTTTCCTTACTGCTTGCGCCACCAAGACAAACTCTGGAAAATATAATATTTCTTGGTTTCGGACAAGCGAACGAAGGTCTTCCATGTCCCGTATACCCATACCAGCTCATTCCCCAAATCACACTCGAGGAGCGACCGCAAGTCCTGTCCCCTTTCCAATTGAACAGTCATCTTCGCCTTTGCCTTCTCGTCACAACACAAACGCGTCTGTGTCCATGTCAACTCTATCTGGATTCCAAACATCCGTCTCGGAAACCAGGAGGAAGCAATCAAAGAGAGATGAAGTCAGTGTCCCTTTGAGCATGCTGTTATGTACCTTCTGTCATAATAATACTGGCTCTTGCGAAACAATCTTTGTCCTGACATTTTCGAGATATAGGCCATTCGGAAAAAAATAGAATCGGAACTCTCACGCAAGCGGACCATCTCGACCACTCACAACCAATCTGGACGCAACAGACACGGAACTAAAATCACCCCTGCAAAGGGTACCGTCGCTGCACTCAAGCCAAGTCCGGCCTTGACTGTACCTGAGAACATTACCGTTTCGGAAGCTAGCCAACTTTGCGCCGCCAAGAGGACTGATTGCGTTCTCGTAGTGGACGAGGACGAAGGGTTAAGTGGGATATTTACCGCCAAGGATTTGGCCTATCGAGCGCGTTTTTCATGCATTTTACATCCTTTTCGATTGCCTGAACCTATTTCCAATAGGTTACTGCCGATGGCCTCGATCCACACACCACGCCTGTTTATCAAATTATGACACGGAATCCTATGGTCACTCGTGATACCACTAGTGCGACAGAGGCCCTTCAGTTGATGGTCTCGAGGCATTTCCGACATTTGGTTGATCCCTTACATCATTTACAAACTATTTTTATTAACATACATTATCATAGCCCGTGTGTAATGAAGATGGAAACGTCGTCGGTCTTCTGGATATAACCAAAGTGTTTCATGAAGCTCTCGGCAAGGTCGAACGTAGTTCTTCTGCTTCCGAGAAGCTGTACAGCGCATTGGCTGGTGTACAGTCTGAACTTGGCGTTGGTCTAGCATCAAATTCTCAAGCAGCAGCCATGTTAGCCTACGTTGATGCGCTCCGCGAGAAGACTGCGTTACCTGACTTGACCACGGTCATGGATGCACGCACCCAGCCTGCCACAGTCGGACCGAAAGCGTCTGTTAGAGATGTCGCGAAGCTTATGAAAGAGAGGCGGACGACGGCAGTTTGTGTTATGGAGGCTGCTAGTCCTGTCACGCCGGGAATGAGCTCCGTCCCGCGGATTGCAGGAATATTCACTAGCAAAGATGTTGTCCTGCGTGTCATTGCTGCCGGGTTGGATGCTAGTAGATGTAGCGTTGTCAGAGTCATGACTCCACACCCGGATACTGCTCCTCCGACCATGAGCGTGCACGACGCGTTGAAAAAAATGCACAGTATGTTGTTTTTACTTGTTTCCCATTCCTTGGATTTAACTGTCGTCCTAGATGGTCACTACCTCAATATACCCGTTGTCGAACCCGATGGCCGATTGGCTGCTATCGTCGACGTGCTTACGCTCACGTATGCTACCTTAGAGCAGGTTGGTATTACGCCATTTCCCTTTGCATTGACTAAGTTGTCTACCATCTCTAGATGAATGCCATGAGTGGCGAAGCAGGCCAAAACACGGAGACAGAAGGTGGCCCGATGTGGGGTCGTTTCTTCGATTCCATCGGCCAGGAAGACACAGAGTCGGCCTTGTCCGGATCCCGTATTCCAACTGACCATTCCTTGCAGAATATTGTGCAACAATCGCCTCGCTCTGAAGTGCATCCAGATGACTCCGCGTCCGCCGTGGACGATGATCCTGTCTCTGCCCTCGAAGGCTACCCACGGAAAAATGGCCTCGCTGTGCCATCTATCACTGGGCCTTTGTCAATTCCCATCGACGATGGGACATATGTGTTCAAGTTCCGCACTCCTAGCGGAAGGACACATCGATTCCAGGCTCGTCACGATGATGTGGAAAACCTTCGAGATATCGTACACGGTAAACTTGCCACAGATCCGTTCTTCACCTCGTCGAGTGATTCTGAACCAAAGCCCGACTCATTGGACTTCCAGTTGTCGTACGTTGACACGGATGGCGATAGCGTGGTCATCACATCAGACCACGATGTAACGGACGCGGTGAAGATCGCGAGAGGTGCGGGCGCTGACCGGGTTGTGTTATTCGTCCAAGGTGGAAAAGGATGGCAAGAAGAAGTTGCTGGAAAGAGTGACGTGAAGGCGGCTGAAGCTAATGCAGCCGCTCAGGAAAATGTCAAGGAGGTGGAGAAAGCAGAGTTTGTCGTTCCCGAGAGCACCAAGCTCCCTCCCCCTCAGGCTGCTCCTATTCATACCCCTTTACCGGATGATATGATGGGAATTCCGAAGGATCTGTTATTACCCGCCAGCATTGCAGCACTGGCTGTGGTTATATTGGGCGTGTTCACGATTTCTCGACTTACGTCGTCCCGGTATTAGAACAGCATTATTTGTTGGAATTTCATGTTTGCCGCTTTTATGCATAGAAATAATGTTTGAATTTCGAAACCCGCGAGCATATAATGATCACTATTGGTGTCACGTGAATGCCATACGTCCACTCAAAAGTCGAGGTGGCCCTAGTACGCGACTTGGCTGCTAAAGACAAGGTAAAATGCCCAAGTCTGAGAGAGAAGAAGTTCTATCGGCATTGGTATGTCGGATTTTAGGCTTATTTTTTATTCAATTTCAACTGGAACGCAGGCGTCTAGGGTTTTCTCAGCCATGCTCGATGATATTGTCATGGATGTTGCTCTTCAGTCTCATCATGAAGTAAGCAGAAGTAAAGCCATTTGCAATGTATGTAATACAAAGTACGTTTACTTCCTCATGGGTCAACATTTTGTCATGCTTACATTCGCCTAGTTGTAGCCTGGGTACGTTGGGTTAACCTCGTGCATACGAATGTTCCAGCTAATTTTTCATTTTCACGTAGCTCACGTTCCTGGGCCTTCAAATCCTGTTACTGCAGCACCACCGTCAAGGCCGCCGTCTCCCCCACTTGAGGTCAAGGCGTCTAATGGATCCCTCGGCACAGGTACAAGTACTCCAACAAGTGTTAAAACTGATGGGAACATATACTTTGAGTGCTTGAATTGCAGTAGACCTGTAAGTTCCCGTCGACTTCTATGCCAGCCCCTCTGATGCGGTCTCCACGTCAGATTGCATCCAGTCGGTATGCTCCTCATCTCAGCAGCTGTATGGGACTCGGAAGAAGAGGCGTTGCAAGAGGCGCAAATGTGAAGACAAAGTCGGTGCTTCCCAGCGTAATTTCCACGTGGCATTCGTTGTCTTATTTATTGCCCAGAAACTCTTCAGAAAGCGGCAGATCTCCTTCACCCTCAGATTTCGGCAATGTTTCGGACGACAGTCGAAATCTGAAAGGCAAGGGAAAATCCAAGAGCAAACGCGCTGGTGAGTCATTTCTGAATTTTGACGTCAGTTGCCGCCTCTTATAACTGTTTCGCAGACGAAGCTGAGTTCAACCTAAAACGAAAAAGGGTGCGTAGAAAAGTTTATTTTTCTACTCGTTCTGATCTGTCCAGTAAAGCCGGATTCACCTCAGTCCTCTCCGAACAAAAAACAAAAGAATGTTAGAACACCTGGTAAGTTGTAAGTCTCTCATAGCGGACAAGGGGGCTAAAGACAATTTATTCTAGGCTGCGCCGTCACTCGCGTCAAGAGCGACAAGGGTATATCAAGTAACGTAAGTTGACCCCAATTACCATCTATTCTCATCGTGAGGTTAACCGGACTGTTCCAGTCACATCCGCCACCTCCAACAACTGGATCCCAGTCAAAGGTCCCGTCGAAACTTCGGGATTCCTCGACGGCCTCCTTCATCGACCGCGACCGTGACCACTCGTCTGCTTCCCGTGAATCGTCCCCAGTAGCCTCTATGTCCACCCCAACATCGTCCGGATTTTCGGTTCATAGCCCTGCCTTCGCTGGAGGAGTAGCAAGAGAAAAAAAGAAAAAAGGCCGGCCTGCAATTGGTACTGGACCTCCAAAGCGTCCCAGCCCTCCGCGACCTCCCCCTCCTCCTATACAACCTCCAGAAGCCGATTACAATGTTGGTGAGTTTGTTGGTGGGGTGTCGATAATTTATTAGTGTTGATGATACCTACAGACGTCGAAGGTACTAATGAAACAGGTTCCGATACCGATATTGAAAGCTCGTAGCATTCGACACATGTCTTACACCTATGTTTATACTACTGGAACCGAGGACCTAATTATCCGAGTCTATCTCCTACACACTGTATTTACTAGCCAATAAATTATATTGTGATGGTCATCAGCCCCTTGTGCCATGACAACTCTACTACCATCTCAGGCCCTCAATCACGCTTCCAAAGTGGTTGCTCGCCACTCGTTAACTTTCTCTTTCCCCGGCTGGTCCTGTCAACTTGAATACAGCGGCCATATCGCTTGAAGCCTTGGTCGCTCCTTGTATCTTCTGCCCTAGTGGCATTCACTCATTTTTAAAACTCTCGACGAGATTTTGTTTCGTGGTAAGCGACATGCATTTAGTATAAGATGTTGCTAAAACACATCTAGACTGAACAATGCATCTTGAAAATCCTTGGGAGAACATTGCTCTCAGGCTCCCATCGCAACTAAAACTTGTGGTACGTCTTCCTAACGGCGGGAACAGCGCTCATTCCTACAACCGTCCTACTCTGTGCCTACAGACCTTGCTCGCTAATGGCACACATTTTTTGTAGTGGGAGCGAATCACTTTCTCCCGGCTCACGACGGCCTATTTCGCCTTTTCAGTGATACACTGTGTCATCCAGGTAGCTTTGCAGAGCAATGCATTCACCACCAATGCTGCTGCGGCCAGCTTCTTGTCCGACATTCTGATACAGGGAAATGCATCTACTCGTGCATTCCCGGTTTTCGGCAACGACGGCGAATTGCGCCTTTGCGACCATGTACCGTCCTCGCTCAGTGCTGATTCGTGTACTGTTATCTGGGACGGGACTCCTCATACTGACAACTGGATGGGCTATGCGAGTAATTCTAGTACGGTCACCTCTGCGACATCTACTGCCACAGCCGATCTACTTTTCCCAGATAGCACTTCTTCCCCGTCCGCCTCTGTTTCATCGCCAGTTGCCACTATTTCGGCCTCATCAGTTCAGTCAGCGCCCGCTACCTTGCGCAGTACAATTACAATAACTGTGCTTGCACCCTCCATAACACCAAGCACTACAGCCACACGCGCTAGTGGACTGATTAGCAACCAATCAAAAGACCTAAACGAATCCTCTAATGGGTATGATCTCCAGCGGAGAAGCACTGACAGCATTCAAACTGTTGAAGACCCGAACGGGCAAGTCAAAGTTGTTCTCACTGGCCCGTCGTGGCACAATGCGCCGGCTGTTCTGGACAGCGAGTGTTTATGGGCGTTGACTTATCCAGTCAGTGTGTAAGTTCACATTCGTCTTGATCCGAAGTGTGAAATTTCACGACCTGCTTATCAGACTACGCAATACGAAACGCGAGGACGTCGTTTTCATTGCCTTCCAATTCTGGGTTCTCGGAATGTCCACGGTTGCTGTGAGTACCCTGACCGCTTCTCGGTAAAGCTTGTCTCACGAATGCTCACAGCTACTCAACGAATCTATTCCACACATGTAAGCGTCATAAGTTTATCTTGCTTCCCCTTTTAGTAACTACTAATTAACTCTGTGATAGGCTGGCTTCATTACTAACTCATATGCTGGCCACAGCCTGGGCTACCTTTCAAATCAAACATACGTCGAATTTTCGCACGCAATTCATCCGGCTGACGACTAACGGTGCTTGCAAGCCGCTTAATCTGTTACCATCGTACTGGAAGGAACGGGCTAAGGCCGAGGTTCCTAGCCTGGCTTTGAATGCCCTCGCTCTGCTAGCATCTGCTTTCCTCACGTGGAAACTTATCAAGGTATGTTAACCTTTGGTTTTCTTATTGACTAGGCTTCATTTTTTACATCACTACTCCCAGTTGTTCGGATGGCAAACTTTTAAGCGCGTGGGCGCTTCCTTGACTATCAACCGTGTCTACAAAATCGTTTTGACCTTGTCCATAACTATTCAACTATCCTTGTTCTTCATGGTCGTCACAGTCGCTCTCTGGATTGATCAGCTATTCAACGGCGAAATCGCCCAGCTTGCGACGCTTGCTACGCTGTACCAGGTCATGTTTACGATTACACTTGTCGTAAGTGTTCGGAATATAACTTTAGCCTTGGCCTTTCCTCATTCACTGTTTCTCCATCGTCCACAATAGCTTCTCGTACCATGGTTGATGACGGTATGCGAGATGGCCTATTTGTAAACTATGACGACTGACGAGTCTTCATAGGGTTGGTTTGCAGTCCGTCGGGAGCTTCGGATTCCAATGATGATTTTCCTGATTTTATCTGTCGGTTATCTGGCTGGTTGGGCGGTCATGTTTTTGTCGACTTCCTTTCGTTGGACGTTTGTGCAGTGGCGTTTCTTCAGCTTGATGGCAGTCGCGTCAGTGTTGCTGACGCTGTCCTCGTTCGTGCTTGGCGTGTTTTGTCGAATCAATTTCGGTAAGGGACTATCCCGTCATCGTAAGTTCTCACCCGTGGTAACGAGGAGACGTTATTAACCTCACCTATAATGCAGTCAATGTACAGGATCCACTTCCTGGGGATGATTTCTTCCGAGTTTATCCCGGTACCGACGCAGATCCCGAGAAGGTCGATTTTCCTTCCAAGGAAACACCCATCCCTACCTTCTCAGTAACGTTCGGCTCGGGGCCTGACGTTCCCCTTCCCGGCCAGATGCGGTTTGCTCCGCGCGTGGGTCCTCGTTTCTACAACTTAGCAGCTCCTCCTTTCGAATCCCATGGCCATCGCTCGATATCAAACCCGGCCCCTGTTCATACACGGGATGCTTCAAATGCGTCCTGCCAGACTATCGGGAGCGTTCGGAGTAAGGACACCCGGACCAATAGTCAATCGAGTACGGATAGATTGATGTTTGAGATAAATTCGAAGCGGTGGATTATTGAGTAATCGCACACAAATATATTATTCGAGTTTCGTCAACTCAATCGTCTCAGATCTCAGCAATTGGGCAAGATTCTAAATATTGAGTACAATATGATAAAACTAGGCTACATATATATTAGACCGCTGTTCACGGCGAGGGTGGAAATGATTCGCTGTCGGAAGGCGTCTCCAGAGGTGATGTGCTCGGAGAGGCACCTTGAATAGCCTCCACTTCCTTCTCTTGAATAATGGCGGCTTGGCGTGCAACAGACGCGGATTCAAATCTGTCATCTGCTGGCATCTCAGTAGGTGGGCTTGTTGCGATCTCCGTTGCCCCGTAGCTCAGGAGAGCCTCGCGGAACTCTAGCATCCATAGATGGTCTATTAGTTCAACTGCGGTCGGTCGCTTCATAGGGTCTATTGTTAAACACTGCTTGATAAACCCAATACCAAGTTCACTAAGCTGGCCGGGTTCTGGAAGAGGTGGGTGCTGGGTGGCAACGCCAATGTGGAACATAATAGCCCTTAGCAATGGCAATGGGAGTTCAATTTACTCGCAACGACACAAGACCGGACAAAACATACCATTCATTGTCGAGATTACTCCAAGGCTTTTTTCCAGTCGCAAATTCAAGTACGACACAGCCGAGTGACCAAATATCCATAGCTCCATGACGGCCTCGTTTATCATTCTTAATAATCTCCGGAGACATGTACATTGGTGTTCCGGTGAGACTATTGTTCATGCCCATCCCGGCGCCAAAACTCGGTATGCTTGAAATGACCGCGGGAGAAACGCCTTCGCTCCCGCGACGGGAGCGTTGTATAGAACGTTGGTTCTTTGCTAAAATCTTGGCGGCACCAAAATCGACAAACTTGATTACCCCCAGGTGATCAAGAAGGATATCTAGAAACGAATTAACTATTGCGAAATTTGGCAATTGACTGGCAAACATACTGTCGGGCTTGATATCACGATGAACAATGCCTTTCGAATGTAGGTACGCCAGCCCCTCGAGCATCTGCATTGTATAGACCTGGATGATGCCTTCGTCTTCAATGCGGCCATGCTCGAGCAGTGCAGCCAAACTCCCTCCTTGACAATACTCCTCGAATATGTACACCTTGTCACGATGGACTTCGATACCATAATATTCGACAACGTTCGGATGATGTAACATCTCCATGACGCTAAGCTCGTCCTTGATCTGAGAATACAAACTAGGTAAACCAGAGAGTTCTTGGAATTTAATCTCTTTGACGGCCATGAGAGAGCCCGAGTCGAGATTCACGGCGAGATATACAGACCCGAAGGCCCCTGCTCCGATAAATCTACCCTGCTGCCATCGTATGGATATATTTGAGCTCGAGGAAGCCAAAAAGACCAATGAACGGTCCTCCGGTTTCTCGTCATCCAGAACACGCCCGAGCGTCCGATGTTCGGACCCCACGATAGCTCGCTCGTTCTCGAGTTGGTGAAGCGTCCGGGAGACTTTCTCCCAATACAAGCGTGCACTCGAGTTTGAGAACGCGTATGGGCCCGCGTTAGTGACGTTTTCGTCATGATCAGGGGATAATGACCGGCAAAAGTCATCTTCATCGTCGTGGCTGGTATCTGAGGCTTGTTGCCGTAATAGGTCTTCTTGTCTCTCCTTTTCTCTCTTAGCTTCAAGAGTCGAGCGCGCCCCAAGAATGTCGAAGTGACTGATGAGAAGTGTCATACAGCTGGCGACTTTATGCCGCAGCAGTTCGAACTGCTCATCCGGCAAATGTAAGATATTGTTTCTCTTCGTCCGGTGCAAGGTAAATTCCAAAGCATTTACGGCCCATTTGAAAGTCTTCCTGTCTGTGGGATCACAGTCGTCGCATATGAAAGACACCCAGGATATCGCAAGTCTGATTAGCAAGCGGTTAAACTTGAGTAGCGAAGAGCGATCCATGTATTTTTGAGCGTGTTGTCCGTGCTCCGATGCGAAAAGATACCAATTTTCTAGTAACTCCTGGCAACCGTTCGCCGCTCGGAGAGAGTTGCGAACGTGATGCACGGAATCCACAATAGATTCTGCCAACCTGTTGGTTGCACGTGCAATTTTACGCAGTTCACGATTCACACCTGGCAGATGTGCTTGTTGATCAATCAAGCATGTGAGGGGCCCCAGTAACGTCGGCACTGGCTCCCCATGTTCATCAATGGGCATAAATATTTCGGCGAATTGTTGCTTTGCCATAGCCAAGCGGCGTTGCGGTCCATCGGCGATGAGGCGAACACGGTTATCCTTCGAGTCAAGTTCAACCTTGGGGATCTCGAGCATGAGTACTAAACCATTCCAGAGGAACTGACACCGAGGTGAAAGAACAAGAAGATAGCCTCCGTCATCGTATTCGTCCTCCAAGAAGTCAGTATAGCCCGCCATTCGGATCCCGTCATCGGTGACTATCTCGTTGACGTGGAAGGCCTCAGTTAAGATACGGCGAATGGCATCTGGACGATCGCGTAGAACGCTAGGAGCCACAATATAGGTTCCTTCCTCCTCGAAGGTTTGTGTGTAGACCAGAAAGTGATCTGTTGCCACCAAGCTAGCTATAAAATGTTCTAATGGAACGTCTTCCAAGCTGTACTCGGCGGAGTTGCTGAACCTCTGTGTGAGCACTCTGAAGGAAACATCACCACATTAAGTAGTTTACATCTGTACGATAAAGACATCCTTACCGGGCAAACCGCTGTAGCTTCCTATAGCGCAATCGCACACCGTCAAGGATTTTGCCATACCAGCTGACCATTTGCTCATCAGTCATTTTCCTACTTGCGGGTGAGGTGGCCTGTATGTGAGCCTGAAAGGCCGATTTGGTGCCATTAACTCCACGGTCGATAGTGCGGCGACTAGGATGATCGTTGGAAGTTGGCACCCTAACTTGAGTCTCGAAATAATTCGTCACACGAACCATAAGTTTGTTGGTAAGCGCACTAGAGGATATTATAGATGAGAACATCGTAGTGACAGCAAAAGGGCTAAAATCTTACCAAAGTTGTTCAGCGACAAGAGAAGACCCACCAGTCGTGGTCATGCTTACATCGTTAAAAGTTGCCCACTGGGCCTCCAGGACGTCCGTCTCCTTGAAATAAATGCCTTTCGCGCCGCTTTTTAACTTCCAGTGAATGAGCCGAAAGAATATTGATAATGCCTCAAGGATGGTTGCATCGTAGTCTTCGCTGATACACTGCGGTAGGTTCCACTTTCCCCCGGGGTCTGGAGCCAAAAACGCTTCGTACTGTCTCTTCAGTGTGCACGCGAGGCCGATGCCGAGCTTCAGATCCTCCGTCATTTGGTCGATAATCATAACGTCAGGGTCTTTTAGTTTTTGGACGTAATCCAGTCGGACACGCAAAGCAGCTTGAGCCAGTTTAGTCGGGAATGATATAAGCGGGACCAGCTCGTTCTCAAACGTGGGGAGGTTCATGTCCTTAAACAGGGCAGAAAGGTTCACTTGAGCATCACGAGCGGCGCCAATGAATGCGTGGACAGTAGTCAAGAATCCCTTCTCAAACGTCCTCTGAATGGATTCCTCCTTCAGCAATCTTTCGACAAAACTAGTTTCGTCCGCAATTTCTGTAGGCCCATGTTTGACGAAGCGCGCAGGGTGTGAACCTATCGGAATCTCAGCATTCGTGTTAGGCTGCGTTACATCCAACGTCTCGCTCCCCGTCCACCGGCGAAGGGTGTCAATTTGGCGCCTTAGAGAAATCAAAATTGATGACCATGTATTCAAGGTGTCACAACGGGCGTCGAAAGCAGGTTTGGTGGTGTCAGGTTTGTCCGTATGAAAAGCCTTCAGGTTTGGATAGAGGGATTGGACCATATCAAGTCGACGTAGGACTGCGTCGACCTGTTTCAATGCAACCGTTGTGTCATGATCTCCGGGTGGCGTTTCCACGCGGAATGTCATTATTTCTTCGACGACAGCGTCAACACCCCGAAGTCTCCGTTCTTCTAATCTTTTACGTTCCTCTTCCTCCGATCTTCCGTGAAACTTGGCGCGAATGCCTAGCCAAATGTTTAGATGAAAATTATTCTGTTCTTCCGCAGAAGATTCCAGGGCAACTGCAATTCGAGTCTTTTCAGATCTGAGAACGTCTCCAGACAATACAGAGGCAAGCATGGTCTGCCACTCCAAGCGTTCTCTTTCTTCCGGACTCGCAGGGTGAGTAGGCTCGGCTTCGAGCGTCAGAGTAGAATATCGGTCGATTGCTTCCCCACTCGAGGCTACGGAGACATGACCAATGTCATCATCGTCACTGTCCCCAGCATCAACAAGTTGACCGAGCCCTCTTTGAAAATAGTGACTGTCAGGGTCGTTCCGAGGGTCATCCTCTGCACCACCTGGTTCCGACCTATATCGGCGAACAAACTGTGAATATATGTCAGAGTATTTGGGTACAGATGAAACAGAATTCAGGGTAGGAATGTTTCCAGAGTTCGAACTGGGGGAGGGAAGTGAGCTTTTAGAACGCGACTTTATTCGCCCTCGATTCATAGCCTGAGCCGAGAATGAATGTGGACGAGGGGGAATTGGTTGAACGGTCCACTCTCCCTCGTCCACCTCGTCCCCTTCGTCTACTCCGTCAGCGTTGTCTTCAGGATGAGGAAATAGCGTTGGGGTATGTCGTCGCATTGTGGTATAGGAAATAGGGTCGTATAAGACTTTATATATTTATTTACAATTATTCAAGTTGCGTGGCTACCACGCTGTCATGTCTCAACGGTTGGCCCATATGTCGCGTATATCCTCAATACTCTTCTAACATCTCTATAGAGTCAGGCCACTTCGTGATAGATCTGCCCACCTCGGCACAACGCCTCCATCGTCGGGACGGTCGTCTCCTTTCGAGACACCCTATCAACCTAACGGTCACCGTTTCGCTGATGATCTAGAAAGTCAAAATGACGAGCAGCTGGACGGGTTGAGTGCAAAAGTAAAGCTGTTAAAGGATGTGAGTGAGTCGTGAAGTCAGATGTCTCGTACATGCGTGACAGTTCCTGACTTGCAGATCACGATTGGCATTGGGAACGAAGTGCGAGAGTCAACTGTTCAACTATCTCAAATGGTACGTTTTTTACGAACGAATCTATGTCTTGAGTACTGATGTTGGTTTATTAGAACGACGCATTTGCGGAGACGTCTGGCATCCTCAGTGGGACGTTCAGACGAATGAACAACATGGCCTCACGACAGGGATGCCGCTGGCTGTGGTACATCGTTTTCCTTGTCATTGTCTTTTGGTTCTTTATTGTCATGTGGTGGTTTCGACGGTGACATTGGACACCCTGTTTGCCATATCTCATCTCAGGAATACATCCCGCATCAAAAATCAACGCATCAGATCGTTATAAACTACTAGTGCAGACCTCGAATGGATTTACGACAGTGACTAGTAAGGTGCGAGCAACTTACTTATATTGTACAAGATACGAAATACGAGAAATGCCCAACGATCATGTTACAACGACCAGAAGCTCATTGGATGGAATGTTGGTCCCTTTCATCGCCCTCACCCTATAGGTGCCAGCCGTGGTAAGCCTCAATTCAGCATTGCCAAATTTGTTCGCTACAGCTGACACATTATGGGGCCCATTAACAGCCCTCACCTCCGCAAACCCGACGTCCGAACCATCCGAACCGTTGGTGACGATGACAGTAATTTCAATGGTCCCAGAAGTTCTCTTCGCAGTCCGAGGGCCATTGAGTTTGAGTGGTATAGCTCGTGGCACTGTTCCTGAGATGAGCTAGTTTGTCGTAGAAGATACGCCTCCCGTACCTCGCCCATTAAAGTCAGAGGGGATGAGTGCCCAAAGAATACTGTCATGGTTTTTGACCTGCGCCTGACATCCGCCGACCTTGACAGGTTTGAAGTTGAGCCAGAGACTCCAATAAGTATTCGGCCTAGCTTCGACATTGAGAATTTTTGTGATAAAGTAGTCTTCCATGTTCGGATAATACGTCCTGTTTGATGAGTTTCAAAAGTAGATTAGAAACCGTGTAGTGACGCTACTGACCCATCCCAATCGTGGGTCGCCTTGTAGAGCGCATTGGTACATGTAGGACCAGGAAAGGGGTTTTCATTGTTATTCATTCCATTACAGAGATGAAAAACACCGTGGTCTTCATTTTGAGCTCTCACGTCCCCCACCGTCACATCTGAAACGGTTCCTTCATATAGCGTCTTGTCTTCAGTAGTAGCATCTACTATCCTGAGATTGACTGTGACTGATGCCATTCTGTACATTGTAGGTGAGAAAGCGGCAACAGGGATGAGATACATTGACCTGCCTGCGACAGTTAGCGAGAGATTTCAATGATTATGGTCTGGAGTCAGCTTGCCTTTATATCATAAAGGCGTTGGAAATTCTTGATTTATATAACAAAGATTTACTTACTACGGCGCATCAGAGTGGTCAATTGTATGGGAAGGCTAGAAAGAGTTTGATGCGTTCCGACATATTGTTGTTGGTGAATTACAAAGGCAAGGGTCCTATTCGCACCCCATGTCATGGGCAGCCAGCCCTTCTGCCAGGCTGGATGGTCAGCAAACACTAAGTCGGTTGCGAGGGTTGGGTGTCCACTGCTTGAATGGGCCTGCTCCTCCCGATACGACAAGTCTGGGCGGAATATACATTCTGATAGTGGTAGATGACCATGCATTATTGCCGATGTGACTATGAAGGTTGAACATTGAGCTCTGCTTCAGCATCCCAAGGATATCCCGGTGGCGTGTTTGGTTGATGGATCTTCATCGCTGGATGGAATGCCGGCAAGAATTGGTATGTTACTCTCTTCCGATTCCTAAGCGGTAATCGCTTGCTCAATTACAAAGTTTGGGCGCCTGCACAGTCTGGCTGTCAATAAGAACCAATGCGCATGTGCATTATTAATATTACTCCCCCCCATGACATAATATCCTAGTTAGCCTTCTTCACCAGAGTGGGCGATCAATATTAAAGGTCACAACTCGCAATGTTAATGGGATGTCTCGTTCCACGGATGTCCCACACTGCCATTCACCGAGTCCAAAGTTTACATTGCCAATATTAATGTCTGAACTCACCAAAGTCGTATCGTCTCCAGGCTCCTTATCCTTGTCCGCGGTTTTACCTAGAAATAACATATTTGGTCTTCGATGAACTAATCACAATCAGTCGAGAACGGCAGAGTCTCGGGAAGCGTTCACGTGCACACTCACTAATAAACCTCAAAAAGCAAAGAATATGTTATTTAGAAAAAAATAAGATACGCCCTCACAACGCTACGAGTCATCTCTCAAGGTTGCATTCCCGATCTCCCATATCATTCGTCTCCGCAGGTATGGCATGTTTGATTGGGTAAAGTTGAATGTCTCTTCGCCCCTGGAAAGTGATTCTAGAAATTGACATGTGAAGACTCCACAATCATATCCGTTTTCCTGCTGTGGGGTATCCTGTGGTTCCAATGGTCGTGAAATAAAAGAACCGCGAAGGAGTGTGTTTAGTACCTCAAGCGTGTAGTCCTCCCAACCGCTAAAATCAAAGGGCTTCTTCTTTTTGTTCCTGTGTTCAGAGTCCATATATGAGCGTAAAAGCTGTAGGTAGAACATAAGTAAACCACGTAGTCCGAGTCAAGAGCATCAAACCTTGTGGACGCTCGGCCGGGCCACGCCCATACTATCATATGATTCTACCCGTTTACGACGAAAGTTGATCGCTGCTCCCGTCCAGTGCGAATTATGATGATTCACGGGAATCAAGATCACGTCTTTCTGGAATAAGTCAAACTGAAAAGTGGGGATTCGGTAAAATACTACACGGAAAGGAGTATAACGGGCTCACCTTTTTTGTCCACTTTGCCAGTCTGGCCTTGTCGTACCCCTCCCCGGCCAACTTTGGCCAAAAAAACGTGCTGAAATAATGTACATTCAAAGGCTTCTTTTTACCACCTCCGGTACCCACGCCGTTAACCCCCGGATTCTCCTTACACTCCTCTGAGCGTCCCAGAATCATTGACCCATAGAAATTGATAATCTCGTCATTCAACCACTGATGCGGCTTCAGCCTCGAAATATCCTTGTCCGTGACCTGTTCCCTCGCGAATTTGCTCACTATACCGCGCTTCCTCAATAGTGCATCCACCTTTTCTTCGTCCTCGAGCGGGAGAGACGCAGGGAGGCGGAGTCGCCGCTCAATGGCTTGATCCTTGGCGCGGGTGGACTGCCAGAGCCGGTCGAGCGAAGGGATGTACGGTTTTGGCGGTTTTGGACTGGCGGGGGCAATCTGAGTTCAGGGACTAAAAGAGAGGAATTTTGTTGAAAGACTAACCCATTGAGTGCTTGTCGTGCCTTTTCGAGAGAGCGTTCTAGGAAATCTGAGCTAAAGTCCTGAGCGGAAGTGTTGGCAAGGAACTACTGATGTGAGGCTGGAAGTCCTACCTCTGGGACGGAATGACGGCGATTGGCTGTAGGCGTCGTGGCTCTTGTGCGAAGATCTATCAAAGAAGGAGAAGCTGATTACGTTGTTAATATGCGTATATTTTATCAAAAAGTAACACCTACGCGAAAGAGCCCCTTTCTTGTCTAGTTGGTCTAATCTTGCGCCATAATCCAACCAATCTGGTAAAATATAAGTAATCACAAGAGACGCAAAAATGCGGATATCTCACTTTGAAATGTTTCAAAATCGGAAATGTATCCTGTAATTCGGTGAAGTGTTGCCCTAAGGAAGTAAAGAGCAACATACCAGTATTTCGTCGAAGCCTAAATAATTCCCTGACCATGTCTTCTCGGTCCTTCTTCCGCGCCGCTAGCACTTCAGTTTTATGCTATTGTGTACACACAACGGTTGGTTAACGTTCGTTAAACTCGTGAGTAAACTTGCCGATCTCGCGAATATATGCTCCCTGTTTTTGTATTTCCTGGGGATGCCATCTGGGAAATGACTCTGACGCATAGACTTTGTCAGAATCTCTCCTAATTCAGGGAGGCCATTCTTGATATCTGATAAAGACAGGGTGGATGTGGACATAGTAGTTGTAGATGGTGGAGTCACAACATTCCTATCTATCCTTGATCGTTGCGAATGGCGGGGAGGAAATGATAGCGGTGGGCCCATGGATCCAGGCGATATTTGAGGACCTCGGTGAAGAGTGGGCGCGTTACTGTTGTTACGATAACTTGGCGCAGCTGGAGGTTGATCCGCTTGAGATAGTTTCTCCGGATGATCCAAAGAGAAGTATAGAGACCTGGGTGTAGCGGGGATCAATGATGGAACGATTGCATTTGGCACACGAGTATCAGTACGGCGTAGGGGTGACGAAGGAGGCGGGCCCCTAGATCTCCGAAGTTTTTCTGGAAGAGAGAGTCTATCCTCCGGCGATGGTGTAGATATGGATGTTGTCGTGGATGTCGAGAATGGGGAAGTGATGTCTATCTCTGGTGTTTTTTGGCTATCGGGATGGCGGGATGGTGGAGAAGGTGAAGAGTGATTCGATATCTGAGCACCATGTATTCTCGGTGAAAGATTTTGAGTGGATCCAAACGGAGATGGTGATAGAGTGTTCTCTACATGTTTTGAACCTAGTTCTAGATCAATGGGAGTGATGAACAGCTTTAAAACCAGCTTAACGAGCCAGTGTGTACCTTGCATTATATGAAATACTGTCTCTCGACTGAGCCTACAGGCGTCCTTGGCAAGGGTAATCCAGCGAGACAGAATGCCCTCAAATTGAGAAGGGCTAGGGTTTCCTCCGTTCGGATGATCCAGCACTGTTCTTGGATGTTTAGCTGCACGCAAAGGAAGAAGTGAGTCCGAAGCTGGTCTCTTTCGCGTGTTCATTGAATCGTCCGTACCCAAAAGCAAAAGGGTGTTAAAGCGAGTGTGACATAAATGTGACATGTTACGACCAAAACAATAATAAATAAAATTTAACTTTTTTAAAAATTATAGCTCGATTGGCTCAGTTGGCTAGAGCGCAGGTCTCATACGGTTAATTCCCTATGATCACGCTTACGTGAGTAATCCTGAGGTCGCAAGTTCGAGCCTTGCATCGAGCAAATTTTTTATTTCTGTTTTTTTTTCTAAATATTTCTTTGTGTTCTTGTTATCATCAAAAGCACTTTAAAAAGGTATCTGTACAACGGTAGAGTATCATTTTTTTTCTTTCTATTTTGTTCTTTTGAAATAAAGTGCTGTACGGCCGGAACAAGCCTCGTCACGGTGCGGGCCGATCACCTCCTGGCCAGTCAACCTCCGTCTTTCTTGTACACCGCTTACTGCAGGTCTCGACTACCGTTTTCCATATATATCAGAAGCTCCACTTACAGCCAAACCCCTCCTATACGTTCAACCTCACTTCAGATTTGCGACAAAATGGGCATGAGTTACCGTCGCTACCTTGCAGGAGAACGCATCTACGGTTGTTCTACTTGCAAGACTCATCTCGCCACTATCCATTCCATGATCTCTCGGGTGAGTCTCGTTGTGGACTGTTCAGACTGTGTGTGATGCTTATCGGCGGATGCCTGATAGGCCTTTAATGGACAACATGGCAGAGCATACTTGTTTGACGGAGTGTAAGATCGATGTGGGAAGTAATTTCTTATCATCTGACCCATCTTTGTCACGCAGCGTGAATGTAATAGAAGGAGAACCGAACGACCGACCTATGACTACTGGTAATCACACTGTCCGAGACATATATTGTGTCAAGTGTTGCACGATCCTCGGATGGAAATATGTATGTTTTTAACTTTGCCATCAGATAATTCATTATTACCTCGTCTGATCCCGCTTCCGATTAATTTAGGACCGGGCGTATGAGCCATCGCAGAAGTACAAAGAAGGCAAATACATTCTCGAACGCAATCTCTTGGTCGACGTGCAATAGGGGCTTCTAGCAGAAAACACGCTCACACCGTTTATCAGGTCCCTCATGGCCCATTCTATCTCTCGGAGCAATCATATTGCATCGGTCGCGACATTAACATGATCTCAGCTAATCGACACGAATATATATACCGCATTTCCGAATGTCGTCGCCAAACTCACCAGAGCTGTCCCCTTAGATTCACGCTTCCGTTGGTCACGCAAGCCAACAAGGGTCGTAGTATTATTTAACGAAATTTGTTGGACAAGATTAAAATTAAATGCGCTTTAAAGTAAACTGCAAAGAAAGCATAATAAGCCCAATGAGCCACGCCGCAAGACTGTTTCTGTGGGGATCGTGACCGAATTAGGTTACCCCATCCCCAACGAAATCAAACTGGGTATATAATATGAAATCAACACTTCTATCGTCATCGTCATCGCCGTCGTCGTGCCTCGAATATGGGTCAGTTCCATTTAACGTGTGGTTGACCCGTCTGACCATTATATTTACAGCAACCGTTACAATGACCGCATGCTCATCCTCGCATAACTCTCGTTGCCCGAGACCGTCCATATCTTCACCACTTGCTTCACAATCGGGGGTACCGACAGCGAGAATTGGACCAAAACGAATACCGTCGTTCCCATCTTCACGACCCCTACGGCCGTTCGCTACCGTATCGCATGTATTCATGCCATCACCACCTCAGACTGGATCGTCAATGAAAGCTGTCAAATTGATCCAACCACCTAAAAATCAGCAATGTACATTTTTGTTGAATCTTACCCAAGCGGAGTTTAGCAGACAGGATTGAATTGGGTTGCGGACTTTGTATTACGAGAGGAATATTTGTCACACCGACATGACCACGAAACATTTGATGATTATTCCCCACAACCGTGCACAGAGAGTGCCTATTGTTCTGATGGAGAGGTAACGGCGATATCCGAAGATTTGTAAAATAAAATAATAAATAATAATAAAAATAAATAAATAAATTGTGTCGTCGTCGTCATCGTCGTCGTCGTCGTCGTCGTCGTCGTCGTCGTCATTAGTAGTCGGGTCAATCGTCGGTCATCGTCACAGTCAATGACAACGAATATAAATCATTTATTTATTATATAAAATAGTCACCCGCGCGTGTAAACAAACCCTAAACAGGTTCACTGGCTGTGGTACACAAACCTTCCCTTAGACCATAAGCCTCTTTCTTCCGCACGTCTTCTTTACGACCTCTCCACGAACTTGCACGACGACCGAATCTTTATTCTTCCTTTCCCTCGTCTTTGCCATCGTCATCATCATCCAGCGCGCCTATCTCTAACACCCATCGTTCTCTCACCTCTCGACTTTTTCTTTGGACATCCACCTTTCAACACCTGCCGTATTAGACGACAGTCGTCGACACTTTCGTTTACGCTTACTCTTAACCTTTTCTGAGGTACCTGTCGCGTTCATCTTACTCATCACTCCTTCTCACTCTCTTTCAGAAATGGATAACTGGAGGGTAGCAGTTTTGGGTGATGGCGGGGTGGGTAAAACAGCTTTGGCTGTCCAGGTATGTCTATTTTAACCGTTATCCTTCTATTCGGAAGAATAACTGTCCTCAGTTCACTCTCAATTGTTTTGTTGGTAAGCTTTTGATTTCCTCAATCCGCACATGTGTTTAATCCACTTCTCCATGTTTAACAGAGGTATACATTTCTGCCGTTCGGTTAACTCCAAAATGTTAAAATGACTAATCCC